>CAEFZY010035574.1:0-21488 GCA_903066815.1 Brachyrhaphis roseni
TATATATATATATATATAGTGAAATAAATGCAAACTGTGATTTAAAATGATCTATATTTAACCCAAAAATACTTTTCAAGGTTTTGTGTTTTTTTTCAGTCCATTGTGTTACTCCATAATTTATGGGGATTAAAACAGATAATAAAATCAAGCCAGGTGAATATTTTGTCACTAAATATCCGTAATCTTACAACATTGATGGAAAAATATTGTAATTTTTAGCTGGAACCATAATATCTGTGTTTTGTTTTAAAACCAAACATTTCCAGGCGTCTCTTTGGCTAAACATGAGCATAAATATTCCTCCTGTTACCAACTGGGACAGAAGCAGGAGAACCGGCCTGGATGTGCTGCAGCTGCAAAGCCAAACCTTAACAGTTGGTGACCTAATTAGAGCCGTTAGGTTGGTGAGACGTTTCAGGAAAAATACAGGCGTGGTTGTTCTTCAAATCCCATCCATACGACGCCGTATTATAAAAAAAGAAGGGTTAATTCCTGCCAGAAAAATTTTGAGACGAAGCTGAGAAATTTTTGAGAAAAATTAGGAAATGTCTGAGTTTTAAAAGTCAGAAATTTGCTAGAAAAACCTCAGGAGTTTTTGAAATTAATTTTTGAATTTTTCTAGAAAAACAATTACCATTTCTTAGTTCCAAGTAAAAAAATTCCAACTTTTAAAAAAAGTTTTTTCCAAGTGTTTTTTTTGTAAATTTCTGACTTTACAAAATTTTTAATCTTATTCTCAAAATCTTACATTTTCTTTCTAGCAAAGTGCCAACTTTTCAAACTCAGCAGTTTTCACGTTGTTTTCTAAAACATGTATTAGTTTAACCTCAAAACTTCTGTTATTTTTTCTAGCAAATGTTTGACTTTCCAAACTCAGAAAATTTAATGTGTTTTTCAAGAAACTTCTGAGATTAAGGGCAAAATTTCAGATTTAAACTTTTCAAACTCTGAAATTTCCACATTTTTTCTTGAACATTTCTGAGATTAATCTAAAAATTTAAATGTTTTTCTAGCAATTTTTGAGTTTTCAAACTCAGAAATGTAATTTTTTAAATTAAATGTATTATTTCTTTTGGTAGAAATTCACTTCTTTTCCTCCTCTGTCTGCAGTGGCCATAACAGGCCGTTATATCTAAGTTAAGTCTTATATAAGCAAAAGAAAAAAACAAAACATTGTATCTGTGGTTCGGTGGAGTTTTGCTGCAGAGAGGCCCGGTCTGTAGCGTGCCAGCAGGTCAGAGGTCACACGGCGTCCAGCTCGGTCGCCAGCTGGTCCTCAGGTTTTATGTTGGCCTTCTGCAGAGCCGCCATGCTGAGAAGAAGCCGCAGCGGCAAAACTCGACATGTGGCCTGGAGCGAAACCCGGCAGGACGCAGATGTCATGACGGCTGTCGACAGGGAGGAGTGGGACAGCCAATCAGTGACTCAGGTGAGGCAGTAGAGGAAAACATGCTAAATATGCAACATTTCTTTAAGCTTTTCCATTATTTGGATTTGAAAAATATTTGTGCAAAACAATAAAGAAGAGTGGTGGGCACAAGTCCACCAGAGCTGGGTAGTAACTAGTTACATTTACTGAACTACATAAGTAACTTAAAGAAAAACAACCTATAGGAGTATTTTTATTGTGCTGTAGTTTTTAATTTTACTTGAGTGATTTTATTATGAAGTATTTCTACTCTTACTTAAGTCAACTTTCTGGATTTTCCTCCCACTGAATGAAAAACAAACATGTTTTAACCAAAACTTCACCAGACACACAGCTGCAGGTTCTGTTGTTAAAAAGTTTATGCAGTAGTTTGGGTTTGGACCCGGAGCCTGCAGGGACACAACAAACCTGTTTTTTCTCTTCTTTTGGATTCCTGCCTGTTGGCGAAATTACAAAAATGCTAAATGCAGGCCTGAATCTGCTCTGCTGGGACTAAAACATTCAGACTCACATCATGTTGTTTGTTTCTCAGATCGCCGACCTGGAGTCTGAGACGGATCAGCTGGTCGGAACCGGAGCCGGTTCTGAGGTTGTGGTTCTGCCCTTTGCTGCGCCAGGGAAACGGGAATCGTTCTCCAACTGTGAGCCGCAGGAGGAGCTGAACCCGAGTTTATGGGCCGCTGACGACAAGGAGGAGAACCAGGGTGAGCCGCACTGCAGAAAACCAGGACTGAGCGTGAAAACCAGGACTGAGCGTGAAAACAAAGCAGCAAATGAACACAAAACTCATGATTTATTCAGCTAAATGTGTTTTTACTCACCATATCACTCCATTTGTCTGAATCTCATTTCATTTATGCTAACGTAAATGGATTTGGAGCAGATTACTCCTCTAGTTAGTAATATGCTAACTAACTCCTCAGTTCTGGCTAAATTAATGCTCTTCAGTATGTATTTTCCTGTCACCGATTAATCATTACTAAATTAGTTAATGATTATTTCAGTTACTGATTAATCACGATTAATCCGATTAATCGTTTCAGGTTTAAATTTAATCCTTATTAAATCGTTGCTCTTTCTTCTCATTAAAGTAGCACATTTGTGTCTTAAATAATTCGTACACCTCCGTTTTTGAGAACTCGTAGAATAAAACACCTTCTTCTTCTTCTCTTCTCAGTTTTCGACTGGGTTTGGGATGAGCTCTTCAAGTCGTCCGGCGCCTCTCTCAGCTTCGACGACAGGAAGGTGAGCTTCCACTCGGACTACAGCTGCGGCACGGCCGCCATCCGAGGCAACAGGGAGCTTTCAGAGGGCCAGCACTACTGGGAGGTGAAGATGACCTCTCCTGTCTACGGAACCGACATGGTTAGTTTCTTTAAATCATTAAAACCTGAACCTAGCTCGGGTATGGACCCAATCCCGCCCCCATTTCCCTCCTGGAGGGCAAAACACTGCTAGCAGACGATAATTAGCATAGGTTTTAGTTGTCAAATTGTCAATATAATGCACTAAATCATAAATGTACGCCTGATATTTAAAATATAAATGGACGCAGGGCTTTGCTACTAATTGTCTACATTGTTACAACTAGATAAATAACAAGGTCAGGAAAAAGTTTTAACTAGTTAGGGAGAGGGAAGTAGGTCAGCTATGCTAGCTTGACTTTGACAGCCATAAGGTGATGTGGAATTAGGTGTTTTGGTTCAATTAAAAACCTAAACACCAACTCTGACAGATCATCACTACTGCAGGTGTTTAAATTAGCTAATCAACCACCGCTGTGTTGATTAGCTAATAGCAGCGTAGCTAATCTACCACAGCGATCACTTATTAATAATATTAGGTATTAGATCCCAATAATATGGCTCTATATGAAAACCTTTGCAAGACACTGAATACTGATTTATTTTCTGTCTGTTCTCTGCAGATGGTTGGGGTCGGAACCTCTGAGGTGAACCTGGATAAGTTCAAGTTCAGCTTTGGCAGCTTGCTGGGCCACGATGAGGACAGCTGGGGCCTCTCATACACAGGTTAGGCCTCTTCCTGCTCAAATATCTGTATTTTTATCCATGTCAGCAGATTTTAAACCAAAAATAATGTTTGTTTGAAGGTCTCCTCCAACACAAAGGAGACAAAGTGAAGTTCTCCCCTCGGTTCGGTCAAGGCTCGGTCATAGGAGTTCACCTGGACACCTGGCACGGCACTTTGACCTTCTACAAGAATCGGCACTGCATAGGTAACAGTTGAAGGAAGCTGCCATTGTAGCTCTGATTTAAGGTTTAAATGGCATAAATAACGTGGGACGGTTTGCTGCTGTAGCAAAATGGTTCCTGTCTTTATGAAACTGAAATATGAACCAAGATCAAATGTGGGGTTCCTCAAGGCCGTGTAGTCGGACCACTTTTATTCAGTTTATCAGAGAAAACCATCCCAGACTCGGTAAGAACTGCAGCATGTCTTAACGATATGCAGAGCCGGCCCAAAGCATAAGCAAACTAACCACCGTGATAAAATGCTTGAATTTGAACAAAGACTACAGATCTACAGCTTTAATATTTGTTTATTGAGAAATCTACCAAATGTAGTTCAATTGCTTCAGCAGTGGTGAGCACCACCAATGCTAACATTGTTATAATGCTATATATAGCATTGTTACCTAAAAATGCATTTTTTATTTTTTTTTTGTTCCCCCACTAGGGGGCTTTTTGTGGCTCTAGTGTCCCTTATTAGACAGTAGGCTGACAGGAAGGAGGTAATGAGGGGGGAAGACATGTGGCAAATATCGTTGGGTCCGGGAGTCGACGGCCGAGTCGAGGACTCAAGGCCTCCAAATGTGGGTCGCGCTAACCGCTACACCACCACGGCACGCCCTAAAAATGCATTTTTACCTAAAAATACTAAAAAGTTACTTGATTGTGCTATAAAACACACATTACTGCCCCTTTAAAACAAATTTGCAAGTTTAATTTATAAAAGTGTAAAGAATAATCTTTGTGACTTAATTAGCATAGCTGCATTGAAGTTATTTACTTCAGTACTTTCAGTTTTTTGTTTCCTCTGATTTATTTATGAAGCTAAACAGATAAATGCCTTGCTAACAGGTGTGGCTGCTACCAGGCTGCAGAGCAAGAAGTTCTACCCCATGGTTTGCTCCACGGCCGCTAAGAGCAGCATGAAGGTGGTGTGCGCCTGCTACGCGCCGACCTCCCTGCAGTACCTCTGCTGCGCCCGGCTGCGCCAGTTGTTGCCCAGTTGCCCTGACGTGGTTGACGCGTTGCAGCTGCCGCCGGGCCTGCGCACCGTCCTGCAGAGTCAACTGGACTGGGTGTTCGCCCTCAGCAGCGGCCCGGACCCGTCCGAGGACGATGACTGCATGCAGACCAGCGTGCCTTCCAGCCCAAGTGCCTGCGCCGAACCGGCGCCTCAGGATCGGCCCACAGCATGCCACTGTCCGCCGACTCCGTCGAGCAGCGACTACGACAGCTGCTGCTCCGACCCGGAGGATTATCAGTGCAAACGATGCCGCTGGACGTGACCCGCTTGCGTTTGTGCTGCAAAGCTTATTCTACTACTGCCATGTTTGCTCTGATCGATGCTCACTACACTGCAAAAACACAAAATCTTAACAAGTATTTTTGGTTTAGCTTCTACTGCAAATATCTTAGTACACTTGAAATGATTAAAACTAACTTATAAGTAACTTTTCAGTAAAATACAAGAACTTGTTTTAATAAGTCAATAATTTGTTAGTATTGATGAATAAATACTAGTTCCACTGGCAGATCAATTAACTTATAACATGGGAAAAAAGTCTTGTTACAAGTGAAATAATCTGCCAGTGGAACTAGAACTGGGTTGCTAGGTAACGACTGGGCTTGGCCAGGGTTGCTAGGCAACGGCGCCAGTGGTACTGGAACTTTTCCATCAATATTAAGGAATTATTGACTTAAAATAAGCTCCTATACTTTGCTGAAAAGTTCATTGTAAGTCAGTTTAGCCTTATTTCAAATGTAGTGGCATTTACACTATAAACTGGACCAAAAATACTTTGTAATATTTTGTGTTTTTGAAGTGACCTACCAAAAACTGATCATTTTTGGTCTAGTTTCTAGTGCAAATATCTTAGTGCACTTGAAAGAAGATAAAACTAATATGTAACTTTTCAGCAACATAGCAGCTTATCTTTGTCAATAATTCCTTAATATTGATGGAAAAAGTACTAGCTCCACTGTCAGATTAATCAATGTGTAACAAAACATTTTCCCTATGATATAGGTAAAATAATCTGCCAATTAAACTTTCACTTTCTCATCAATATTAAGGAATTATCGACTTATTAAAACTAGCTCCTATATCTTGCTGAAAAGTTACTTGTAAGTTAGTTTTGTTTTATTTCAAGTGTGCTGAGATATTTGCACTAGAAACTTTATTTTTTTGCAGTGATCTAGTTGACATTTAACGTCAATAGGCCTGTCACAATAAGTTTTGCTAGATGCTAAATTGAAGTTATTGTGATAAACGATAATATTGTGTTTAAAGACCATTTTCACGTAACATAATGGCAATAATAATAATGAAAGAACACATTTTCAAGTTCAATAAACTTTAAATTCTGATAAACATTTAACACAGAAACTGGAAGACATTTTAAATATGCAAAATAAATAAAACAACAAATACGATTAATTATCAAGTTTCTGTAAACAAAATTGTCCTAAAGAAAAAGAGGCTAGTTGAGACTTAAACACCAGACTGAAACTTTTATCAGCCAGAAAGAGAGAAAAGAGAAAAATAATGCAAATGGAAATGATGGGGTTTGTTTTAATTTATCATGCGATTGATTTATTGTTTATTGCAGCTCCTGTTTCTCTTTATTTGAACATCCTGTTTTAGCCTGTTTGTGTTTTTATTTAGATGCTATTTTTTATCTTTAAAATGCCACTGCTAATGCCTTTGGAAAAGGCAGGTTGGATTTGAAAAAGCAAACCAGGAAACTTGGTTATTCTCAGGGATAGACTGTTTGTAATACGGTAAAAGTCTTTTTATAAGCATCTGTTTTTTTTTAATCTATCTTTGAACTGAATATCAGATGAGATTGTGCTGATACTGTTTTCTATTTATTGGTAAACATCTGATTGTAAACTTTCTTACAGTCCTGTAAAAATAAACACAAACAAATAATGAAGTTTTGTTTATAGTTTCAGTTTTTATTCAAGTTTTTGAACCTCTTGAACTTTTTCAATGTTTTTCATGTTACAATTACAAATCTCACTGTGTGTTCCTGGGATTATGTCACACAGTGGTGAGTAATTGTAAATGGAGGCGATTATTGCTGTTTATTCACAATACAGCTGCAGATATACTGAGATAAATTCAGAACAACCATTTCAAATTTGTACATGTCAAAAAAATATTAATTCTCCTTACATTTCATAGTTAAAGTGTAACTAACCCCGCTGTGAAAACATAACAGCCCCCAAATATTGTATAAAAATTCAAAGTGGGCGGAGCCAATAGACACAGAGGGGCGTGGCTAATAGAGTCTGCACGAGCTTTATGACTTTTAAAACTCAAATATTTCCGGTTTTTTTCTAGAAACTTGAGATTTTTTTATATAAAGATCTTGGAAATTTCTGAGTTTCAAAAATTGAATTTTTTTTTACTTTTTTCAGATCAATCTCAAAATTTCATTTTCAACTTTTCAAACTCAGAAATTTCCTGGATTTATTTGCTAAAATTTACTCCTCATTTTTTCTACGTACAATGGCCCAAATACTCTGTCATACGTCCTAACATTAAACCAGAGCAGTAGGTTTTATACTCCATGGTTTCCAGATTGGGCCGGTCAGTCCAGAACCAGCTGAGGGTTTTCCGCGGTGAAGCTGCGGTACATTCTGGATGAAATATCCGGTCCAACTCTTCTTTCTTTCCCTTCTGTTTTCACCGAGAGCCCAGCCAGCATGCCCTTCTTCTCCGCCTCAGAACCAGAGTTCTGGTAAGCCTTCGGGCGACACATGGAAAAGAAAATCATTACGATCCTCCGGACCTGCGGGGTTTTGCTTCCAGCGGCGGTTTATTACTTGCAACAGGATCCGCGGAGACGGGAAGGCCTTGACCACAGCGGCGGCCACCGCCGGGCTCACCCTGTTCAGCTGCTGGACCTGCCGGACCCAGACGTCCCTCAGACCCGAACCGTCCCTCCCAACCCGGGCTCCGCCGGCCCACGAACCGTCCACGCAGAACGGCAGCTCGGTCCGCTCAGTCAGGAGTCTGTGCGGGTCAGAGGTCAGTTAGCAACTGAAGCTAACAAAAGAAAAACTGAATTCGAGAAAAGATTTTTGTTAACTTAAATAAATAAAAACGATAATTAACGGGGGGAAACTATAACTAACTGGAACTATGTCCAATGTTTATAAAATGAACCAAAACGTACTGAAATTGTAATATTCGTTTTTGAAACTATTTTTTTAGCCTTTCAAGCTACATTTGAAACGTAAACGGGCAGTTTACGACAGCGGTCGGTAAATTACGGCACTCCTTGAATTCTGAACCTAAAAATCAACTAAAGTATAAAAACATTAAGACTACCACTATAATGAAAACTGAACAATAATTGATAAACTAGAAAAAACACTTAAAACAAATGAATTTAACTGAATAAGACAAAAATAAAATGAAGTATAATAAAAAACCCAGAACTATTATAACCTGCAATAAGATAATTTATTAGGGTAAAAATGAAGACGCACTTAAAGGGGCGTTTTGACAAAGCCTTGGTGACGGCGCACACATGGTCGGTGATGTCCTGCCAGCTCTCCAGGAAAACCACAGAGATGTTTTTATAGAGCTGAAGGTAAACAAGAACCTAGAAAGTACAGAAGAGGATTAGTGCCAAAACAAACATTTGTAATATTCTGACATTTTTTCTCAGAGTTGTAATTCTGTGTCAATTTACGTCAAAATCCAAATAACACAAAATTCTTAGGTCTTTGTCAGTTATGTGGTTAGTATGTGAAAATAATCATATAACTGTTTCTTACTTGTTGTAGGATTTGTAAACTTGTATTTTATCCTTACAGAAAGCTTGTCCCAAATTTATTTGGTTAATTTGAGTTTTAAAACTACATTTTCCTGATGGCATATGAACAATTTAGATAATTCTGAGATTTATGTCGGAATTCTGAAAAAAAAAAAAAAATCAGAATTCTAAGAAAAATTCACAATTCTGAGTTTACAGTCAGCTTTCTGAGAAAGAAAATAGGAATTCTTAGAAAAAAAGTCAGATTTTTTTTCCCCCAGTGGCCCCAATCCAATCCCAATCATCAAACAGCAAACGAACCTCCTCCACATCCTGATCCTTCATCCCCAGTTTTGTCCGCAGCATCTGTTCTGGAAAATATTCCTTCATCCTGTTGGGAAAACCAGGAAAACAAGTTAAAATTTACAATGGCATTTTAGGGCCACTGCAGATTGAAAAATCTTTTGATTGAGTAAATTTTCCCCAAAGCACTTAGAAATTTTTAGATTAATCTCAGAAATTTCCTGGGAATAAACTGACCAGTGATCCGACTCAAAATCCGTCACCAACATGGTGACCACCTTATTCCGGTTGAGACACTCCAAGAGTGGACTGAGGACCGTCCCCGTCTTCTCCCCACTGCTGTCCACCATCTACAGTCCAGGGTGGGGACAGCATGGCATTAAATGAGTCTCCATTTGAACGTTTTTTTACAACTTTCAGGAGCTTGATTACTTCTTTAACGGAGATCACAACGTCCACAAAGTCAGCAAGAGTCAAGACCAGAACCGTCTGCTCCTCCTCCTCCATACGGGCCTCACCGTCTTCTACCTGCTGGGAAGCGCACAACTTTGTCAATGATGTGGTATTAAACAAGAAACAATTAAAATCACGTGAATAAGTTCGTTCACGCAACAAGTCATTAAAAAACATCACCCTCCAACTACTTCCTGTCGAGTTCTTCATAGTTTCCACCAGTAGCAACATTTGATTGTTGATCATTTGATTCGTGTGATGCAAAAAAACAGAAGTGTTTCCTTTACAGTTTTTTAAAATAAACCAATTTTGATATGTCCAAATAAAAACCACCTCTTCCCAGTGCAAAAACCTTTTATTGAAAAATTTGCTTTTTCCAAATTTGCATGTTTTCATTAAGGAAATTTATTTTTTGAATTCCAACTTTCAGGTCAATGGAAACCCAGGTGTTGACCTGAATGGACTTTCTGTGTGAGGCAGGAGCATCCTACCTGAGGCAGATCTCTGGTCCAGGTGATGCTGCGAGACAAACTTTGGCTCTCAACAGTGAACCTCCACTCCAACATGGCCAGCGTGTCCAGCAAAATGTCTGAGCCGTCATGTCGGAGGAGGGCTGCGGAGGTCAAAATGAGTTTTTACACAATATTTACAGCTGAGTTCATTGCAGAAAACCACAGGTTAAACTTTAATATTCACAGAGCAGAGAGAGGAGGAGGAGCTGCGCCTAGAAGGCGGGGCTAGGTCCACCCAGGAGTTTTGCACAGCTGAATGGTTTCTATGGAGATTAAATGATTTCTCAAACATGCATGAAAGAATCAAGGCAATTCTCCAGGTATGTTTTTGATGAGTGAATAATATTAAAACATGATGTAAAGCTCAACATAGTTGATTTCACAGGATACTGCCTCTTTAGGGTCTTAAATGATCATTTTAAATCTTCTAATTTATCTGCTGAAACCCAGTGGTGAGCACACTTCCGCCAATAGTGGAAATCTTTTTTTTTTTTAGTGCTTTAGCATTTTTTTTTGCTAACTTTCAGAATGTTTAGAGCATTTAACTTCCCCTAAATACATTTTTCAGAATAAATTTCAAACACCAATTTACTCGGCTGTTTTGTAAACTTCCACTAGAATAAAGTACATCTTTGTTAAAGTTTTGGTTCTTTATAATTATGAATTCTTTAAGTAGTTAGTTGTTTATATTTACGCTCTCAAATGAAGTCTGTTTATACAACAGATCCTCAATAAGTTTATATAAATCACTGAAATAAATAAACTTGTCAGTGATATTTACTGAGTCGACCTGATGAATCAAACGCACTTTAATAGACCGGATGGATGGAATCGGAATGCCCGACAGCACCTAAACGCGTCACTCCGTACCTGGTTCTATGCAGACGGTCAGGCTCTTGATGCGGTTCTCTGGCCGGAGGCTCTTCAGGGTCTCTCTCCTCCGCTGCTGCTCCCGCTTCCTCTCCTCCTTCTCCCGGGCTCTGGCGGCTCTCTGCCGCTCCCTCTCCTCCTTCCGCTCCTTGGCTTTCAGCCTGGCCGCCTCAATCTCCTCCCTGCTGCGGCGTTTGCGTGCCGGGCTCGGGGTGCCGCCGGATGCCTCCGGAGCCGAGAGAGCGACTCTGGAGTCACGTTTAGCCGGTGGAGACGGCAAATTAGTTTGTTTTTCCTCCGGCTCTCCTGTGCTGTCTGTTGTTTCTTTTTGACAGCTTCCATCGCGGTTTAATTCTGATTTCAGGTCGTGATCGCTGTCCTCTGATTCAGAAACCTCCCATGTTGTGGCTCTGCGCAGGACAGATTTCATTTTTAAAGCAGAATCTGCCTTTGTTTGTGCAGCCGCTACGGAGTCAACCGAGGGACAAACCATCTAAAATGCGATATACAATTCTCTTCTTTTTTATTGCGGTTGGCCGGAACGTTAGTGGCTCGGGATACTAAATATATATTACACAGATTTGAAGACTAAATATAGATTATTTTGTTTTTTCATTTATTCATCAATTAATGCGTACAGAACAAACATTACAGACTAACAAACAAATGTATAGATCTACAAAATAACAAATAACCGATTAGATAAAAGAACAAAAAATAAAATAAACAAAGAAAAAAGAGGTACATATTAAAATGGATACATTTAGAAAAAAGGGAAACCCATCAACATAAAAAAACTGTTATTGTTTAACATATTTGGGTTAGGATTCTTTTTTTCTTTTCATCCTTACTGTTATTTTTCTATTTGCATTGTTACTACTTTCTTTTTCTCTAATATTTCTTGTCTTGTTTACTCTAGAGCAGGGGTGTCAAACTCCAGTCCCGAAGGGCCGCTGTCCTGCAGTTTTTAAATGTGCCACAGATACAAAACACTGAAATGAAATGGCTTAATTACCTCCTCCTTGTGTCGATCAGTTCTCCAGAGTCCTGCTAATGACCTAATTATTCTATTCAGGTGATGCAGCAGAGACACATCTAAAAGTTGCAGAGCAGTGGCCCTCCAGGTCTGGAGTTTGACACCCCTGCTCTAGGGTGACAGATTTTTGGAGCAGAAGTGGGAAAGAGAACAAGAAAAAATAAGAACAAAAACAAATAAATAAAAATGCATACTAGAGTAAATAAATTAAGAAAATAAAAACATGTTTTGTGATCTTATTAACAAGTTCTCCATTTCGCCTCAATTCCATTGGTGTTTGTTCCACAGTGGCATTAACTTAAAAAAAAGAAAAAAAGATTTTAATGTATTTATTAGAAAGAGAGACTTTAGAAACTCGTCCATTGCTAAACTTTTAAACTTTCTAAAGAAACCCACCTGAAGTGTGGATTAGAAATCTTTTCTTAGAAATGGCAGAAGGAGGACTCAGCAGCTGCTGTCACCAGGTGGACCACAAAACAGATTACACACCTGTTGTTCCATGGATTAGAACAGAGACCTAATCTGACTGATGGCTGCTCAAAAAACACTGAGTTTAAGAGTTACCCATATTCAATAGGCAGGACGATTAAAATCAGCCAAACTTGTCAAGTTTGTGAAGACAAACAAGGATTTAGCATATAAACATATAGAAATATATTTTAAAAAGCCATAATAATAATAATAAAAATGTAATTTTGCAAAAGAGAAAGACAAGGTTGAATTAGTGCAGGTATATTGATCTTGGCACTGACTTAAGTTTTCATCTATAGTTTTTAAAGCTTGTATTTCTGCTAATTATGATGATTTTTCACTTACAGCTAATAAAAATATTTCATGGTCTGATCAGATTAAGACTAATTTTTTTTTTTACATTAAAACCCAAATAAGTAAGGAATATGTAGAAAATATGAATGATCTGTGATGCTATGGGCCCGTTTCTCTTTCAAACGCCTTGTAACCCTGGCTGGAGTCCATGATATTTCACCTCCACTGAATAAAATAGCTGAAGTTCAAAATTAAGAAATTAAAATTAAGTAAAATGTCAGTGTGAGATTTTGGTACAACAATAATAATAATAAAAAAAATCACATTTATTTCACACCTTTATCAAATATAATAGAAACAGCATGCAAATACATAAATATTAATATGTATCACGTTGTTACCAATTACATGTAGTTTTTAAATTTAGGCTGATTAAATTCATGTAAGTTTATATTCCAGTTAATTATAAATATGCCATTTCTTTTGGTTTTGGTGCAGCTTTCATTTATAGCTCACATCTTGTAGAGAAATTATAGAATTTGAATGACAACTGTAATAAAGAGCTTCATAATAATAAAAAGCTTCATCATTTTATCTAGAGCACTGTTCTAATCAATCAAGTCGTGTGCAGTTCAGGAATAAAAATGGCTAATTAAAACAAGAAATTAGGAAATATGATGTGGAGACATTAATAGTGAATAAGATATTAGTTAAACAAAATAAATAAGACAATTGTTATTATTTAAAGGAAAAATGATTATAAAAAAAATTTAGGTTAGTTTTTAAAAAAAAAGGAAAATAGCACAATAGATGGCGATAATGTATCTTAACGTTCAATGTGTCCCGCAATTAAAAACCGTGAAGAAGAAAATGCGGTTCGTTTACGTCATTGCAGAATTCCAAATAGCTGGATGCGTCGTCAGGAATGCTATAAATGCTAACGGGTCCATCCACATGATGTGTAGATCTGCGGTTTGCTATCGCGTCACACTAAGGTTACGTTTGCCGACGTTAAACGTCTGCAGCAGCTGCAGACAATAAACAACACAGGATGTGAAGCATTTCTCTGTTTTATAGCAAACTTATTTCCTCTCAGTATGGCTCAACCGGCGGAGAAAGGTCAGTAATGTTGATTGTTTCTCTAAAGTTATTCCTCATGTAGCATTTTAAGCTAACCCCCAGTAACTCGCAGCCCACAGGATCCAGTACTTCCCTAAAACTGGTCAGTAAATGAGCCACTCAGCATTTTAGACTTTAAAAACTCATATGACTCAGGCCGGAAGTTGTCCAACAGGGCTTTAGTAAAAATGTACTTTTCTATCATGTGTTTCTTTTTATTGCAGCTGTTTGTAATAAAGACAACTGCATTTCACTCCATGAAGCCATTTTTATCCTCGGTCCAATTAAATAAAACGAGTTTAGTGCTAAAATGTCTCATGAACATTTTTAAAAAGATACGTTTATAATTTTGAACAATTAATGCTGTTGGAATTTTGTCTTTTTTTTTTTCTTAGAGAACTAATATTTATATTTCTTTGTTTTAAAGCAAAAACTTCACCACTTTGGTGTCATTTCGTTGTGGTAATATTTATATTTAAAAACATTAGTTGATTTATATGGAGGACCACAACTGACATAATTAAGAATAAATACAGTAATAATTGCAAAGGTGATTAAAATAAAGAAGCCAATTAATCATATGCTTTCTTATTTGCTAAGCATTTATTTATTTCTGTATTTAGTCTTAATTATGTCAGTTTTGGTCCTCCATAGATTCCTGAAGTTCACCTGAAGCTACTATTAACGTCCAGATTGGGTCACCCAAATCTGATTATAACTGCTATATTTAAACTTGGTTAACTTCAGCAATTCTTCTAAAGATTAAGGTTGAGCTAGATCCTGTTTTTACTGAGAAAAGATTAAATGTTTCATATTTCTTCAATCGAGCCCAAAATAATAAGCAAACTGGATGCCTTTTATTTAATAAGAAAATGTGCAAAAACAATTTGAGGTTTTGGATACGATCCTGTTCTTACCAAAATCTGTGATTACTTTATTTGTTTTATTAAATTACTTCATGGTTAGTTTATTGTTAAGTATGTAAGAACAAAAACAGCAAAAATGTTGGTAATTTTAGTTCTTAAAAACGATATTTTTTGGCCCACATGTACTTCTGAGTTTACGATTTTGGCTCAGCTGACAAAAAGTTTGGACTCCCCTCAATAATAGATCTTTATTTAAGAAAATCCTTTCAACAGATCATTCTGTTTTTGTGTCTCTAAGCTCATTTTAATTCTCTTTTGGTTGCTGACGCTTGTGAAAGACCATCAAAAACTAATTTTCATCATAAAATCCTAACAGAATGCTGAAAAGTCTTGTAGTAAGTTAATTTAATGGTATTTTGTTGTTTGGTTTTTCCAGCTTATTATCGCTTCCTGGTTCTCTTCTTTAACTGCCTCCTGACTTTTGGTTCCTACTTCTGCTTCGACATCCCCAGCGTCCTGCAGGACCAGTTCCAGGGGGTAAAATCAGTCGATTGATTCCTCATTATCAACCTGCTGGATTCATGTTTGACTCAGATCCCAGGTCTGAGTAATAACTTTATCCCTGGTTTGTCTCGTGTTGCAGAACCTCACATGTCCCAATGCAACCGCGATCAATGGGACTGTGGACTGTGTGGAGGGTCTGGGGATGAGTCCGCAGCAGTACAACCTCCTCTATGCCATTTATGCTTGGACGTAAGCAGATTTGCATGTTGACTCATTTTGTGATAAGATGTTTTCTTTCTTTCTTTCCCCGTCGGTGAGCGTGTCTCTGTCTGACCACCAGGAACGCCGTGGTGGTGATTCTGGCCGGATTCCTGATCGACAAATTAGGAAATCGATGTGAGTTTAAAATCTGTGTTACACAATGCTGCAACTAACAATTATTTTATAAATTGATTATTCTGATGACTAATCAATCATTTTTGATGATTAATTGATTATCCTGACAATTAGTTTGATGATTAATTGAGTATTCTGCCGATTAATCTGCTATTCTCATGATTAATTTATTTTTCTGATGATTAATCTATTCTGAAGATTATGCTGACAATAGTTTATTCTGCCGTTTATTATATTTTTTAGATGATTAATACATTTTTAATCATCTAAAAATTGATGATTAAAAATTAATCAATTATTGATTAATCAATAATTGATGTTTAATAAATTTTTCTGATGATTAATCAATTATTCTGATGATTAATTGATTACCCAGATGAAAAATTGGCACATTCTGCTTAATTCTTGCTCAACCACTGAAACCTTTTTCTACAATTTTAGAAATACATTAAAAGATGTGAATAAACAACTAATCTAATTCCTTTTTAAAATAAACATTTTATTTTCTGAAATGCAATAACAGCATTTCTTTAGTCATTTGTAACAAATGATGCAGCTAAAAAAACTTGAGCATGTGAAAAGCTCAGACTAAACTTCAGGACCGTGCAGAACGAACTTGTTGACATATTTCTATTACTGGATAGCAAAAGGTGCTCAGTGCTGCAGGTTTTCTGCAGAATTTGAACCAGATGAAGCTAAAACTTCACTAGAGTTTCTTCCAGTAGACTTTTATAGATAAAGGGGTTTTTTGTATCTTAAATGTAACTCATAAATACTTTTCTACAGTTTCAGCTTAGTTACTGCTCTGCCTGCTCTTATTTCAGACAATTGCATTTTTGACTCCATTAAATGGTTAATTGATTACTAAATCAGTTGATGATTATTTCAAGAATCGATTAATCACGGTTAGTGCGATTAATCGTTTCAGTTCTGGTCTATAGTAAGTGACTGTGTGTGCCGTTGTGTTGCAGTCGGGGTGTTTCTCTTCTCCTTTCTGTGTGTTTTGGGCTCGTCGCTGTTCGCTCTGGGCTCCCACTACAGAGGAACTCCCTACCTCCTTCCTCTCATGCTCACGGGACGTTTATTATTCGGTTCCGGCAATGGATCTTTGACCAGTAAGAAGCAATCTGGTCCAGTTTATTATCCCATGTATGAGAGACAGAGGGATTGCTGCAGCCTCGTTTGGTTTTCCCAGTTGTGCAGAGCCGCATCACGGCCTTCTGGTTCAAAGGGAAGGAGCTGGCTCTGGCCTTCGGTGTGACGCTCGCCTTTTCCCGTCTCGGTTCGGTCCTCAACTTCTTCTTCACGCAGAATTTTGAAGACAAATACGGCATGCAGTGGACTCTGTGGGGTGGTACGTTGACCAGGAAGTGAAGCGCCGCCTGTGAAGAAGAGTTTCTGCCTCCAGATGAGGATATTTTTCTGATTTTTCCAGGCGCTCTGCTGTGCGTGCTCGGCTTCGTTTCTGCGGTCGCCGTGAGCACTCTGGACAAGATCGGCATGAGGCAGCTGGGCCTGGACGGAGCCATCGCAGAGGATTCCCGCAAAGTGGTCAGACCCGCTCGTTTATGTCCAACAGTCAGAAGTTTACATACAGTCACCATCAACACTATCATCATATCAACAAGTTTCTCTACAACCCACATTAAACAGGCTCAAATGTATACATACATGCTCCTTTGGTTCCTTTGTCCTAAATATTCCAGACTGTTTATAAAATGTTTACTCTTGTGAATAAGAGAAAATATTCAAATAAATCCAACCAATCAGCCATTTTTTTAATCAATATCTCTCCATCCCAATAAAGAAAACGTCGGGTATGTTTTGGATGGATGTAAACTTCTCTTCTGAACCGTTTTCAGACAGAACTCTGCGCCCCGTCTGGACCCAATTTACCCCAGTTTTTCTGTTTTTCAGAGGGTTCAGGACGTGAAGCTGCTGTCTCTCCGATACTGGCTGCTGGTCCTCACCATCATGTTCTTCTACAACGGCATTTTCCCCTTCATCGCTGATGCCAGGTAGAGATAAAACACCCCAATGCAACTAACGATTATTTCACTAAATATTCTGGCAATTAATCAATTTTTCTGACAATCAATTATTTTGACGACTAATTGATTATTCCCACAATTAATCGGATAAAAAAATTTAGCAAATTCTGCAGATTTTTTTAAGACAAGTACATGAAAAGATAAACATTTTATTGCCTTAATTGCAATGATAGATTTTCTTTAGTGAATGTTTGATCATTTATAGTAAAGGATGAATATGCAGCTAAAACAAAAACTAACAGTAATTCTAATCTCAGTCCTTTCTGATTGACTGATCAATACAGTGAAAGGCTGACATGTTATTTTTTTAATTAACAGATTAATAATTGGATAACAAACAGTGCTTAATATTTTTTTTGCAGAATTTGAACAAGATAAAGAAAAAACTGAGACAGTTTTAGTTTAATTACAGCTCTGAGAAGGATGTTTTTCAGAAAAAATGTAACTTTTTTCTAAAAAAAGTGCTGTTATTTTCAGACAATTAATGTGATTAATCACATAAGTTGTGATTAATCGATTATTGAAATAATCTTCAACTAATTTAGTGTGTTGTTCTTTCAGAAATGATCTATTTTTAGTCTGTACTCAACAGTTAATGTCTAATCAAGTACTAAATTAGTTAATTATTGCTCCAATAATCGATTAATCCGATTAATATACACAACATACTTCTGGGACACAGTTTTATGATAGAATTATTAATTAAACGTTTGGTTTTAACTAAGCATTTAATGCATTTTCCACGTTGTTTCCTGTGCAGTAAGTTCATCCAGGATAAATACAGCGACTACAGCCAGAAAGAGGCTGCGTACGTAGCGGGCGCCGTGTACGACAGCTCGCTGGTGCTCTCGGCCAGCGTGGGCATCCTCATCGTAAGCCGCCGCCGCCGCCGCCCTGGATTCAACCTGGCCAGAAATCACTTTGATTGGTTCTAACTTTGTGATTTAGGATTATGTGGGTCTTCGGGGAGTTTTTGCGGTGGCCTGCGCCGTTTTCACGCTGCCCGTCTTCGGACTGCTGGCTTTCACCTTCGTCCCTCCTCTGGTCTCCACCGTCTGGCTGGGAGTCACTTACTCCTTCGCTGCTGTGAGTTTCAGACGGTTTTAATGAACTGAGTTATTTAACACATCTGTTACCAGGGAAACGTTTTAGGCTGTTTAATTTTTTCTTTAATTTCAGACGATGGCTTTAAATCGTCGTTGCTGACTCGTGTAAATTTGAGTGCTAGCATCCAGCGCTTTGCTAAAGTTTCTACATTTTTTCACATTCAGCCGAAAAAGTTTGGATTTTATGTGATAAACTAGCAGAAAGATCTGCATAATTACTAACTGCTGTTCCAGGAACAGAATTAGTAAAGAATGCAAATACATGCCACACTTTTCAGATTTTTACTAACAAAATCCTTATAACACCATTTATCATCCTAGCAAAATAAATCAAGGTTTATTAAATGTTCTTTTGACCATCGATGACTGAAGTCCTAAAACATTTTCTCTGCCCGTATCTTTGGCGCGTTCCTGGTTTTCCTCGCCGGGTTTTGCTCCAGGCCAGCATGTGGCCGTCCATTCCCCTCGTGGTGCCGCAGGCCACGCTGGGAACAGCCATGGGCCTGGCCACCTCCATCCAGATGGTCGGCATCGGCGTGTCCAACCTGATCGTCGGGCAGATTTTAGGCACCAAATCCAGGTAATAAAACGATTCTATGGAAGAGGGACACTGCAAAAAATAAAAATCTGACTTTAAAGAACTTTTAAAAAAAAACAAAAAACGTCTAAATTCTGAATAAAAGCAGAATTCTTAGAATTCTGGAAAAAAGTGAGAATTTTAAGAAAAAAAATCAAAATTCAATGTTTAAAAATTTTTGAAAAAAAGTCTAAATAGTGAAAAAAGTCAGAATTGAATTAAAAAAAGGCAGAATTCTGAGGTTAAAGAATTCTGAAAAAAATCTGACTCCTTTATTTTTTTTCTGCTAGTCCTCTTCCTCTCCAGCTGTGACTCTCCTTGCAGCAGTAGTGTTTAACAGATTTCCTGTCTCCTGTAGTGAAGCTAAAATCCCGCTGTGGCGCTGGCAGAGGATGATGATCTTCATGTTGGCCAACACCGTCTGCTGTATCGTCGCCTCCGTTCTGCTCAACATCGTCGACCGCAGTCAGGTCAGTCATCACCGCCGCCCCGCTGACGCACTCTGCTTCACACGCTAACGCCGTTTTGTCCCGACGTCCCCGCAGGGCGGGACGCTGAACAAGACGACCAAAAGGTCGCGGCCGGCGGAGGGAGACGCCGAGCGAGAGCCGCTCACCCAGGCGCAGGAAGAGGAGGAGCAAAACCAGACCAACTCCATCAACTCATGAGGTTTTCTAATGTTTTGTGTCTCAAAATGACAAATAAACTGCTCTGCAGCAACTCAGTTAAGTACAACTAGCATCTTTCTCCAGTCCAACTTCGAGCCGCTCTAGAAAGAAAATATGGAGTAGTTTTCTGCCAAAAAATCTGAAAACAAGAACATCCTAGTTTGAAAAGTCTTGAAAAAACTCAGGAATTTTGTTGAAAAACTTGGAAAGTTTGGAGTTTTTAATGTTGAAAATTTTCTAGAAAACAAACTCAGAAATTTTAAGATTAATCTCAGAAATTTTGTAGAAAAAGACCTGGGAAGTCTGAAAAGTTGGAAATTTGATTGAAAAAACTCAAACATTTTAAATTAATCTTATAAAATTTCTTGAAAAACTGGAAAATTTCAGAGTTCAAAAAGTCATAAATTTGCCAGAAAACTTTTTAAACTTGTTTTATTTCTAGACAATAAACCTCATTTAAAGAGAATGTTGTTCTTTTTACCAAAGCAGTATTGAGACTTTCTGACTTTATTATTTTTGTCTGTCTGGATTTAAAGGGACACAAGAGAAAATCTTTAAAACTACATTTTCAGTAAAACGTTGTTTTATTAAATGTTTTTCAGACTTTAATGAAGTCTGAAATGTTTGTCACATTTCTCACCAAGTTTAAATGTTTAACCCAAACTCTTCCTCCAGGCCAGATTTAAGCAGTTATTACTTATTTTTTAAACAAACAGCTGAAAATTGATTTCCATTTACTGTTTTGTTTTTAAGGCTCAGTTCTCAACTTCGCCACTAGATGGCGCTGTTTCATTAAATGTAATCTTTTTGCTCTTTTTATCAATGTGAGACAGAAATGTTGAAACTCATTGGAAAAATAAAATTATAAAAATGACATCAAATTCAAAAATATTTAATTAATCCCAGAGGAAAATTAAATGTTTTAACTCAGATTTGAGAGGTTAATCCTCCCGGCTGGCAGCAGGGCGACACGGGTTCGATTCCCGGCTCCGACCACACCACATTTCGTTGCTTGTACTTGTGACAGTACAATGACAATATAGTTGAATTATTATTATTTTAAAAGGTTCTTCAAAGAGCTGTAGAGGTCTGTACTCCAGTGGCTTTGATGAAGCCTCTGACTGAAGCCATCATAGATCTGTCCATCGTATCCGGTGGGTGGAACCGGGTACGATGGCTTGGTGTTCCCTCTGGCGCGCGTCTCCCCACTTTTTCTGTCAGCAGTTCTGCTCACCTAATTTTGAGATTTGTTTCCGAATGTTTCATCCTAAATCATTCGAGTCTTTAAGAGTCCGACTGAAGATTTTACCACAAAATGTTGTTTTTTTTATTAAACATATCCTACAGGTGAGTCTGATTTCTGTTTCTTTCTGTTCTTTTTTTCTTTTTACATTTTATCTCACTACAGATAAAATAAATAGTATCTAACAATATTTTACAATCAATTATAATTTTTTCTCCCTTTGGTTCTTATTTTAAAGGGAATCAGTAAATTTCCAGCTGAATTAAGTAAATAACTTATTTTATTGTTTTTTTGTGTGATTTCTAACACTATTCATACTGTAGATGTTTTAATACCTGAACTGAAGCTTGTATACATTATTGAATAATTGTTCTTCATAGTTTTTCATTGTATTTTAATGTTTTTTTTTTCAACAACTTTTTTTTCTAAATTTTCTTCTGTGACAATGTGACTGTTTTTAGTGAGTTGAATTTGTAGTTTTGGTTTATTTTTCTTTAAACACACTGAAACATTTGTAATTTAGTTTTTTTAAAACCTCTCCGATGGAAATGAAAACAAAAGCTTTCAGA
>CAEFZY010035576.1:0-30928 GCA_903066815.1 Brachyrhaphis roseni
TATATATATATTTGCATTTTTTACATAAAAATGTGTCCCTTGAGGACTTTAAACATCAAAGTTTGAACCTCTATTAGAGTTTTTTAGTCACTTTTTGAAACAGGATTGGTTAGATGATAAACTCACAGATTAAGGAGTAAATTCTGAAAACTCAAATATATTTCTATATTCTGTTTTCCATTTAATAACTTTTTCACACCTGAAAACCCTGGAACTCTACTTTGAATTACAATACCAGAAAAAAAAAATTGAATCCAAAAACACATTTGAAGTCCAGCAATATTGGAAACATATTGCAAAAATGGGAACTGAATCTAACTGGGATTAGTAAAGTTAAAGCACATCCAAGACATGAGTTGCTATAAATTAGTTAGAGATGAACAACAATAGGATTTAAGCTTTAGAATTTTATTGTAAATGTGTTTTACATAGTAGAACAAAGCAAAAAAATATATAAGAATTTGAGTAAATTCTTATTTTTAGCATGTACAGACCACATTTGGTAAACAACTCAGGAGATATTTTATGATGCATCATGTAGAAGCTGCTATTTCACCCGCTGACATGACTTTGGTAATACTGCGTTTTTGGAAAAATAGACGGTCAGGTAAATCTGAAACAGTATCCTGACATACTCACTGAGCCACTTTAACATATGTGGTCTGGGAACACCAGAAAAACAATATTCTCCTTATTTTACAGTATACATATATATTTTTATATTTGAAATATTTTGTTATGTACAGTTTCTCTACATTTTCACAAAAAAAGAAAAAAAAATCTTTCACAATCACAGACATCATTACAAGCAGTTGTCCTTTCTGATGCATGTACAGTATTTACATACATTCATGGATCACATCTTTAATACACATTCAGAAAAGTGTGTCTTCTGTGTGCATGGAAGGAATGCCTGACAGAGCAAATACACTTTCTACATACAGCATCAAGGGCCACGTGCTGAACATTCAAATAGATCCGTCAATCACTGAGAAAATGAACACAAAAAAAACAAAAAACACGTAATTTTACTTTTCAACAATCATTGTTTTAAATGTGAATAAAAAACGCTGACACCTGTCACATTTATGTCACAGAAACCAACTCCTGCCTTGCTGTGGCACATTTGGCTTAAGTGCAGCTGAGATGAAGAGATACATTGCATCGTACAGAGTCGAAGGAAAAAAAGAGGAAAACTTAATTTTTTGGAAGATGTGATGTGGCAAAAAGCCCAACGCTGTTCCCGTAAAGAAAAGGACAAAGGCAGACGTGACATGTTCAAGACTGAGGATAGC
Organism: Brachyrhaphis roseni; assembly: GCA_903066815.1. NCBI lineage: Eukaryota > Metazoa > Chordata > Actinopteri > Cyprinodontiformes > Poeciliidae > Brachyrhaphis > Brachyrhaphis roseni. The sequence continues at coordinate 1,296 of CAEFZY010035576.1, forward strand.
ATTTCAGTGATGCTTTTTATTTTCTGTTTACCCAAACCTGCCTTGATGAAAAACATGGGATGAGTTACATGATGCAATAACTTCCAGTCTCAACAAATCCAATAAGAAAAGAGAAAACATTCCAGTTAAATTAGTTCATTTCAAGTTTCTTTGTATTTTTTTTTCAAGACGAGCCCAAACACTCCACAAATTGAAGTGACTCTACTAATGGTTTATGAACGAGACATTGTATTTTTATTTTTAACTCTTTGCCAGTCAAAGTTCCAGTGGTTGACGTCAGCCATTTTTCCTTGATCATTACTAAGACTCAATATCAAAGGTTGTAAATTTTGATGTCGTGCCAATAAAATACACCAAAACTAAAATCTCATTATGTTCAATCAGTAAATGCATCAAAACACAGCATGTACTCTGGTCTGGGTTTACCAGGAATCAGCTGAATGTTATTCATATGTGGTTTGATACATAAATGAGAATACTCCTCTAATGTCTTCATTTTCTGTGTTTTACAATTCCTCTCTCTGCAGCATTTCTGTTTTTTATGTTTAAGACCTATTAATAAAAGAAAATTGCAATTAGTAAACATTGGAATCTGCAGGTCAGATCTCTAAATAATTGATATTAACCAAATAATCAAAATGATCGGTGGATTGTTACAAATCTTTCGAGAAAAATTATCCTGCTATAAGCCTTATAGGGACAGTTGCCTTGTTTCACTAGGATTCTTCAGGTATTAACAGCAATAGTTCCTGAATTGCAAAAGAAAACAGTGAAATAATCCTCAGAGCAGTGGAAGGATAATGAAGGCTGTTATTTTAGCTTATTCTGTTCAAATAACTGAACCTGAAAATATACAAGATGTGATTTTCTATAGATGTTAAAAGTCAACTATTTTACAAGAGACTGTTGTAAAGTTTGTTGCTGAGTCTCAGTTGAATGTCTCTTGTGAAGGTGTAGACAGTTATTATCTGCTGACGTAGCCTGGCAACCAAGTCACTCTGGATATTTCCTGTTTGGGTTTATAAAATACCTTGCTAGGTCCATTTGACCGTTAGTCTTCCACCTGTCTGAGCATCTCTCTTCTTTTCTACAAACTTATAGAAAGTTTGTAGAAACCTTTTACAAGTTTCTACCACTGTTTCTACTGAGCGTAAGAAAACTAACACTGAACTCAACTTTACAGAACCTCACTTGTTTCTTAATGGTCCAGTATCTTACCCAGTTTTTCTCGTAAAGTCTACTTTAGACAGTTAGACTACTGATCATCTTTCTTTTGACAACCCGGGGTGATTTCTAAGTCAGACAACACAAATAATACTGGTGTTCACATTCAAAATCTATTTTCCTTTTTTTGGCAGTGGAAGAGAAAAAACTAACTTTGTTTCAGTTTATTCAGATTAGGTCTACTGCTATTTCACAACAGTGACACGAGGCAAGAGAAATAACATAAAGTTATGGATGATATGGCAAAATATCAAGTCGTAAAACAGAAGTTGTGATGTGGACACACAGGACCATTTGCATCCACTGTTAGCTTTAGCTTCAATTCACAGTCGTCCATCAAAATAGGTTTCAATCTGATACAAGCTTTTTGAGGAGAATCAACATCAAAACTGACTCAGTAAAATGACACAATTTACTCAGAGATGGGACAGACCACTGAAGATTTCCTGTGTGCCAGTGCTAATTACACAGTGTGATTATTTATGATGCAGAGCAGTAAAACAACATGAAACCCAGATTTATTATGTTGTGGAGCTTTGTCAACATTTTTTTTTCCAATTTTGAGACTCTGGGGCATCAAAGAAACTTAAAGCTTGAGGAATGTTGATGCATCTGCTACTTTGAAATTCTTGAGAAAGAATTCAACCAAGCCTGCTGTTATTTTTTAGGCTCCATTTTCATGTTGTTGGACAATAATTTGTTTTCCTTTTAAAAAAAAAAACAATTACCAGAAAGGTAAAAAAAAAAAAGGAGAGGGGTTTAAAAAAGTAGAAGATTCTTCAGTGACTGAAAAAAAAAAAAGATTGACATGAATGATTTGTTCATAAGATGCTCCTAAAAGTGTAAAAATAGCAAATTTGTCTTCCAAACAGATAAGCTAAAAGATTTGAGGATGAAATTTCTATATATGAAAAGCTTATTCCACCTGTGACATTGCTGCGTCAAGTAACAGTTTCCTGTTTAGTTTTTTACAGTCTTCTCCTCGTTACCAATAAATTATCACAGTACCAAGAACGCGCGTCGCACGCACATACAGCCCTTTACTGAGGACTTTTAAGGGTGTTTGGATTGTCCTCCTCAGTCTTTCATCAGACATCCAGCCCTCCCTCCGTCTCCTCCGCTGAGCGTCACTCCGTCACGTCAGAGGTCAGAGGGTTCCATTTACAGAGCGTCCTGTCCTGTTGCTTCGGGGAAAGCGATGGACTTTGAGGTGTTTTGACAGGTGATCGCTGCGAGCAAACTTCTTCTCGCAGACGATGCATTGGTACGGCTTCACACCGGAGTGGGAGCGGCGGTGCCTTGACAGCTCATCGGACCTGGAGAACCTGCAGCGAAGAAACCAACGAATGAGATCCACCGCATTTTACCAAGCAAAAAATTATATATTTGTACATTTTTTTCAAATTAAACCTGACCAAAAGAGTTTTAAAACATTTAAACTACTTCAAAGTGGACAAAAACAAACCTAATCTTTGGTAGAAAGTCTTTCCTGAAAAGAAAGTATTAAGTCACGCACGTTTTACGTGTCCCAATAAGATAAAAAAAGTTGTCAGTCTGTTTAGATGAAGGTAATCTGAGAGGTGTAATACTTTGCATGCAAGTTCTCTGTGAAGTCAAAAAGCCATCCCATATTTAGCTCAACACATGAGCAAGGTTAACCTGGGCCAGGTCTATTCCTGTCCTGATCTGCCGTGGTCGCTACGGGCTCCTGCCAGTTTGGCTGCCGTGACAGCGAAGGGTTAAGTGGATGACAGAGTAGTTAGTGTCTCTACGCACTACATGTGCATCTGTATACGTTAGTGAAGCTGTTAAGATCAAATTAATCTGTAACAAAGATCAGTTTCACAGTGGCCGCAGCCTGCTTTAGACATGAAGGTGATAATTCACAGAGATGTAAAAACATCATTCGCGGTTATGTTTACCTATTTGCACTCCAGACACGCATACCACAAATGGCGAACTCATTACTCAAAAGACCCATGCCTTAAAGAAGACAAAATCCTGAAAAAATACATCAAAAACATATGAAGCTTACATTATTATTTCTTGCCTTTCTCATCTTATCTGACATACAGTCAATATACAAATAATAAGGTCAGTGTTGAACTCAAGGTCAGGCTGTAGCAACATGTTTTGAGGTTGCAGCTCTGCCTTGTGCGTCACGACATTGGAACATATGTCACCTTTTGTGAACAACAGACCGATATCACCTTTCTATGCATCTGGTGCTGTAATTGGATTGCCATCGAAATCAGCTAACGCAAATATGTAGTCATTTCAAAAGGTTTCGTCAGGTAAGCGTCACAACTGAGACGTCAATTTGATTCAAATCAGTGCCACTGCTGCAGAATTTACACAAATGCAGCTCAAATGTTGCAACAGATATTAAAGAACAACACCCCTTAATCTCATGTTGCCTTATGCAGATGCTTAGTCTGAGCCAGTGGAGGTTTAATCATTGTTTATGCTGAAAGTTTAGGCTGTATTCTACTAATTTCTTATTAAGTCAGCAAATGCTCTAGTTGTCTGACCACTTGACATTTATCCTACATAATCATATAAATTGACACTGTAAGGTCACAGCGAAGGTAATGTATTTCTTCCTTCTCTTGTGACGAATTTTACACCATTCATCCTGTATAGAGGATGAACCAAAAGCATTTACTTCAAAGATGTGACATGACTTGATGTTCTACAAATTGACTTTCATTGTTTCAGTTTTAAACCCATCTAGCAAATATTTATCATTACAAATATATAATGATATATTTATCATTATATATGATAAATATATCATATTTGCACTGTTTCCTACATTCGAGATAGGAAACAGTGCAACAGCAGCTTAACACCAAATGCCCAAAGTAAATGCCCAACATTTACTCTAGGTAGAGTAAATGTTTAATTTGCTATTGGTATTGAAAAAAACAAAACAAAACAAAAAAAACATTTATTCAAATGTTTAACAACTTCTAGGAAAGACTAAGCATACATAGCATCATTCATATGCAGTTTTTTTTTCCCCAAAGAAATATTAAAATAAGAATAAAGAATTTGACAAACATTGCATAAAAAGAAATATAATTATGTAATATAATTTTAGATCCCAAGATGATCAAAAATTTTCGTAAACAATAATTTTTCTCACTCCAGATTTGAAGGAAATACAGTTTCTGTTCTCAGGTTTTCAGGGAGTTTGTTTCCCATTCTAGGAGCATAAAAAGCTAATCTGACCTTGTTCAGTTCTGGTCCTGGGAGCAGGACCAGAGTAAGCAGGTCTCTGAAAACCTCAAGGGTGGTTTATATTTGACAAGTAATTTAAAAGTGTGTTTCAGCCCAAGAGTGTTTAGTGCTTTATAGATCAATACCAAAATCTTAAAGTTGATCCTTTTACAAAGTGAATAACTAGAATAAACATCCCAGAAAAGGCCAAAGTTCAAGGTCTATCTTGAGTTCAAGACAAAGACATTAGCTTTTACACTTCTTTTACACTCAAACCAAATTAGTTAAAATTACTAGAAAATTGAATAGAAACCAATTGCCTTAAACCGTTCTGGTTCTTACACAATGGTTCATTTCATTTAGTTAACTTAGAACCTCGGAGCAGAGTTAACACAGCAGGAGCCCCAGTGAGCTTCATGCGTCTGTTTTTTACTCCAACAACAGGTTTCATATTCAACTGGACAGAGATCCAGTCAGAACTAAACAGGCTGGATTTAAATTAAAAGCAGGTTAAAGTTTGGTCAATAATAGCTCATTAATACAGTTATGTTTGTCTTGCTAATCTAAAAAGACTTGCTAAAACCTGAATGAAGATTTTGCAAGTTTTATGAATTTGTCAGCAATCTTCTGAATTGCAGTAAATCTCTTTGAATGTTTTAGTTTCTTAATATTACAGATAGTTAGCAGCATTAAAAAATGTTAAAAATGCAAAACAGCTTGTTCAACAGAAAGCAATGGAAGTGGTGCCCACACACTGTATAAAACTCAGACAGTTTATAGTTGTTTCAAACTCAATATGCCTTCAAATACAATCCACCCTGGAAGACTTTGCCAACATAAAACATTATTATTTTGACAGTCTTGTAATAACTTGACCGGCTACAGGCATGCAGAATACAATCTTTGTTAAAATGTTTTTTGAAAGTAAGTCCAAAGTTTTTTCATACTCTATCAGAACCCATTACACACATCAAATGTCTAATAAGTAGTACAGTTAACTACTTCGCTAATGCCTTTCTAATTTTACCCAATTTGCAGTCTAGCACTGATAAATGCAGCGCTGCCCTATGGTCACAAGTCAACAAAGTAAATGTTGTGTTCCACCAATGAACTTAAGTGATCCTGGCAGTGGGAGCACAGCTAGTCACTCTTGCTTTACTGTATGTTAGTTCCCACAACCTCTAAAAACAAACATTCAGGGTATCACAAGATGTTCTTTATGTCCAAAGGCAAGAGAAGTGTGTTGATAACATGATTTTGTTTTAAAATCCATAAAGTCATGGAACTGACTGTTGATGGAGAAATAACACTTGGAGCTTTCTATTCAACCCTTTGACTCCCAACATGTATTTTGAGACTTTCTTCTAAATCCTGCTGTATCCAGTCCTATCCAGGTGTTTTACCCTCTGGTGGAAGATATCACCCAAGATATCTACAGAGCATTAACGCCTGACCAACCATAGTGTGGTTGGTTGTAGACGTCCTACAATCCGGACTGACACACAACCGAGAGTTTTTCATTTTTCTGAAAGAATCAATGACATGACGTTTGGTTTGCATGTCAACAGAAAGCAGCATACCTTGTGTCTGTGTAATCCTGATTAACAACTCAGCATTCTTAGCAATGTACCTAACAATGTGCCAGTGCTTCAATTTCTGTTGAGAACAGAAATAAACCCACCCAGACTATCTGTCATTATTCTCTTTTTCATTCCTGTTTGTGCCTTTGTTGAAGGTTTGCTTCTTGTTAAAGTTCATCTCCAACACAACTGTTAATAGGTTTTTTGAAACCAAATAGTCAGTTAGTTCCTGCTTTCTGATCTAACATATTTATTTAGTTATTTGTTTAGTTCAAGGACCAGTTTTCCTTTTTTTCCCCCATTTTTATCTTGATTTCAGAATTTAAATTCAGTGACTATAATTAATAACTATTATTAAAATAATTAGATATGGGCAAATGAACATTTTTCAATTAGCACTTTAACATTTTCGCTAACTTTGAAAACGTTTAGCACACTTAGCTTACCCTAAATATATTTTTCCAGATACATTCTAAAGGGATAATTTTCCTTGTCTGTTTTGTAAATGTTGTAAATTATTATCGACTGTTCAGAATTCTTCAAGTCACTAGAGTTTTATATCCATACTCTTATTTTAAAGTGGGTTGAGACTGTTTATGGAGCAGTTCTGTTTCCTCTCTTTATGTTCTCCACCTGTGATGAGATGCAGACGATGACGTTTATTCTGTACCCAGAATGCATCACTGCAGAACAAGATCTTGTATCGCAATAGTAAGCAATTTAAAATCTACTGATGTCCTCAGTGCTTTCCGACTAAAGCCATATCACAGTCAATTAGGCAACAGAGTTAGCAATACTCAACAATTATAAAACTGAGACCATGAGTTAAAGAATCACTTTCTGAAGCGCAAACATTCAGGTAGATTTATTATAACAAATTAGATCTTGTTGAGTGATGTTCTATGTTGAATGTCCCATTGGCACACAGTGAGTAAAAACATAGTTTCATTTAGTGCTTTAGAATTAGCTCCCACTAAACACTGTGTTGACGTAGCACTAAACTAATGTTTATGATTTTTGCATTAGCAACTAAATTTTTTGTTAGTGGTGCTTACCACTGTAAATAATATAAGCAGAATATCTTTGGTTTAATTAAGTCTTAATAATATTCTGCATCCTGAAAAGGAAGGTCAGGCATTATAGCTCATTTATTGAGAATTTATGGCAACATCTAAAAAGTTTTGTTTATTTTACATTAGGCGACTTTTTCCATCCCAATAACAATATTATGATTTAAAACATAATCAATATTGGACATCCCTATTTAAATCAGACGCAAAGTTACTAAAGTGGGTGCTTTCTACCACAGGCGATAAATCTGGAAGAAAGCAACAAGCTCAGGTCTTTACTTTGATGAAAATCAAAGGTTTTCCTGTAAACTCTGTACTCTAAGTGGCTCTACATTTGCTGATGGTAAGCCTTGGCTGACGCATATACACACATTAAACCCTGGAGCGGTGCACAACCAACTTCAAGCAGGGGAATGAGAGGAACCATGTGCAGCTCCTTGACATACTGGCACTAGGCCAGAGTCCAAGTATAACCCACTACAACAGGAGAGAGAGGGTGGCGCATTTCAGCAAACATGAAAAACTCATATGTTTCTCATTTTTAATTTGACTCACCAACAGTTTCCTTCGAAATAATTCATTATCCCATGTTTATGGTGGAGGTTTCTGAGCTCTATAATCTCTACATTTCAGGGATTGTAACCAAGGTCAGGGAGTTTATGGCTGCATGGGCGGAGGGCACTGCTGTTGATTGTCTAAAAGTGTTTTTCACTTTTGATTGTGGGTTGGAGTCCTGGAGGCAGCTTGGCGTGGCTGCTGCGCAACACATAGTACACATATCAGTGTGGGTGCTGTGGGAAACACATGTACAGGCTTTGTCCCAGCTTGTTCTTAAAGCCAACTCTGCAGCTACAAGAACATAAAAGCAGTGCCGAAGGTGGGGCTGTCAGGTTGGTTACAGTTACACTGTAGCCGGTATTCGTACAGTACACAAATCGCTGTGTCATCTTCACTTTTTGATACAGAATGAGATCTCTCCTCTTGTTTTGCCTCTTGCTTTTGCTCCCAAAGTCCAAATGAATTGCTAAATCTAACTGCAATACATCTGTCATCATCTCAGATTGTGGTGTTGTGATCGCAGATGAATCAGTTGTTAAAGACAACAAGCCACAAACCTGGTGATAGATGACAAGTACACACACGCCGCAGTTTTGCTACAGAAAACTCTGCTTCAGCGCCTAGCCGCTGAGAACGAAACAGTGTCTTCAAGCAGGTGGGAGCTGGAAATACTGCAAGCTCATGGATGTTGTATGTGATCCAGTCCAATAGCACTACTAACAGCAAGGCAGATTGAGACGGCAAAACATAAAAAAAAGTTAGAGTTCGGTGAAAAGAGAAATACAGCTTTGACTGAGTAACCTGTTGGCCTGCAGCCAGTGAAATACCACCCTTCTCTACTTCAGAGGGGCCAACACATGGAGCTCTTCTAAAGTTACAGAGGGTAAAGGGTGCCTGCCTCACTAGTTTATGTGCATTTTCTGGTCCAGCAGGAAATTGGCAGTGAAGGGGCAACTTTATGATACAGTAAATTGCTGTAGTCGCACAAAAAAACAATAACAACAAAAAAAAAAAAACACTGTGCAGGTGCCATTTTTTGTGCACTGAAGGTTCCCAAAAGGATCAGAGACCTGAATGTCTGAAATACATAAAACTATTATATACTATTTTTCTTCCATAAGTTTTGGAAATCTATTCGCTTTGAATTACACTTGGAGTGCAGACCGTCCATATGTAAACTTTTCCACATTTTGGAATGGATCTTAGGGAAATTTTGTGCGAGAGACTAGAACAAAGTAATGTAGCACTAGGAAGTGGAAGGAGAAGAACTTTTTAAAAATATGCTTACAGGCATAGCAGGCATACAAATTCAACCCTGTTTGGACCAATATAATCCAATGTTACCAATTACTTTTACAAGTACTACATAGGATATGTGATTTAATCAAAATCCCAAGTGTTTGGATTTTGGAGTTGGAGGGAGCCCCGCTGATGGCATTGAGTCACTCAGTGTGATGCCATCTCTTCTCCTGCACTATAATTTGGAACAGTTGATTGCATCGATGTGTTAACTTTGCAGCAATCCGTCATACTGAGCATGCATGTAGATGGACAGAGGAAAGAAAACCCCCAGAGAAACAGACCACCAGCAGAACATATCTCTGGCTCCAGACACAAAAAACATGAGTCCAAGAGGGCTTTCTATGTCAAAGAAAAGTTGCATAATGGATAATCCATCAACTGACAGTGGAAAGAGTTTAACACAACTGCAAACATACTGAGACATGGTTGTCCATGTAAACAGACAGGCAAAGACAATCACAGATAGAGATGTCCTTTTTTTCTCTGAACAAAAAAGTACCCTTCTGAAATGTTATTTATTTATTTTTACCATGTATAGTGTGTAGTTCATGGTAGCATTGGTGATTTAAAAGCCTATGTTTCTACACTTTTGCTATTTTGCCCCACATATAAGAGGACACTTAAAATGTATCCTTGTTTTACGTTGATTTTTCTTCCCAGGAGGACAGTCTAATATCTGCATTGGACAGCATATGGTTATGAATTTAAATTATATATATATTTGATGTTCAAGCTGTGCCTGTAATAAATCTCACATAATTAAGGCATGTTCTGATACGCACACTGCAACATCAAAACAAGATGGGTTAGAAATGAATGAATGAGATGACCCATGTTTAGCTGGCACATACAAACACGACAGTAGCACTTTTCCTGTTTTTTCTTCATTCCCTCAGTAAAATACTGACTAAAAGAAATGATTTAGAAGTGATTCCTGTCTTTTCTTTTGAATGTCCCTGTTGCTATGCAAGAACTAAACTACAGTCAGTGGATTTTTTTTTTTGTTTACCTAACTAGACAAAATGATGTTAATTCATGCCATGCTAACTCTAAAAAGCCACAATATGGAACATTTCATCTCCAATAAACTTGTAATTTGTTTGAAATATCAACTAAAAAAAGGTTTAAACATGCAAATATATCACAAAGAAATACTGTATCACAAACTAACCCTTTCTCTTTCCAGGAATGTTCCATCAAAGGTGGAAGGACACAATGAGTGAATGGTGACAGATGTGATCACATTACCCATAATCAGACATTGTGTGCTTGGATTTATGAAAAGATTACAGTGCTTAACGCAGTCTATTTGCTGGAGGTTAATGCCTTGTTTTTCACTGAGCCAAACAGTGTTCTCTGTCACATGCAATCAGGGATAATGCTGTTGGTTTCTGCTCAACTGATTTATATTGTCAAATGCATATACTCCTGAGACATAAGTCAGCCATTCACTGAGTACAGAGCATTTCCTCTTTATCTAAAGAAGTCCCACATTTCCACTAGCAGCTAACATGGGATGCAGATTTTAGACTTAACTGTTTAAAGACTGGGATTACATTGACAAAAAATATTTTACAACAGCAGTAAAGCAGTTTGATCACTCATTTGAGTCTTTTCATTAAATGGCTGTAAAAGTACAAATACAATATCCTTTGAACCTGTCCATACCCTTTGATTTTCAGATCCAATTTAGCAAAGTCTAATATCAAGATTGATACAAGAAAATAAGGAAGTCAAAACATTTTCCTTCAGTCAGTCCAAACCTCATAAATAAAAACTTCAGATTTTAGTTGTTCAATCTCAAAGCCATTCTCTGGAGATAAGTCCTCTGACTGTATGAGATTTCTTGTTGCTGCCCGACTTCGTCTCTGTACATCTGTCTTTTAATTAATCTCTTATCTCTAGACAGCAGAAGACAGATCTAGATAACTATCTTATAACCTCTTAGACACAGGAAAATAATAAATAACATCAATTGTGTATTGTGACATCTGGAGGGTATAAGTGCAGTGCAGTTCTTTTAAAATCATGTTCAATTTTTAAAGGAACCAATATCCATATTCACTGATAACACTGGAGCCTCTTTAGCTAAACCAATCATAAACAGTGGTATAGAATCATTAGAATTACTTTTTACTCTATTTCCAAAAATTATGTCAACCCTAAAAAACGAGTCCTTGTTATGAGTTGACCAAGATCCAGACTCTTACACTATCTTGACCCTGTCAGTAGCAATGCAGATACACAAGACTCTGTGTATAGCCTTGAGCCTTAAGTGTACCTTTAGAGGGTGAATTTATTGACCGGGAGTTCGGAAGTTGGCACAATTAACTTAGAGTTAAAGTACAGACAGGATGTTTCTCTTCACATGGAGGCTTTGATTCCAGCACAGAACACTAACTGGAACCTGGCAAAGCGGACTTTGTGGATGTGTCATGGATGTATGATCATGTCAGGCACAAAACATAGTAAAACTCCAGAATCTTTTTGATGCCTGAATGTGTATTCAGTGGTGGACGGTGAGCAAACAGGTGCAATAACTAACAGGGGGCAAAGTCTGCATATGGACGACTTCAAAAGGTGCCCTATCTAATCTGCAACTTAGCCATGGTTCAAAAACACACTGATAGCAGGGGAGAGACACAGCTTGCAAAAAAGAACAAACTGTAATTGTAAATGAACACTCCACAGTGGAGCTCCCATTGAAAATAAGCCTCCTGATTGAAAAACAACCAATTTTTCCTCAAACTATTTTTCTGCATAAGAGAATGTGCAGAAACACTCTGCCTTGGAGTGTTTCTTTGAAAGGTATGACATTCTGCCAGTGCATTAGAGCTTACATAAAAGGGATAACAGGACAGGAAAACAGTTTGTCACTTCTTATCTATAATTACTCAGCGAAACAGGGCACTGATGATATGCTTGTTTATAACATGTAATAAACTTTTCAGATTGCGTAGCATTTTATCAACAGATGTCTGTGAATTAATTTGTATGGTCCCATATGGAGTGGAAGTTGATAACCTTGTTTACTGTAATATCAGATATGGGGAAGAGTAAAGGTATGGAAAAAGTGATGATGGTGGTAAAATTGTTGCCTACTTTGAAACTGCATGATTATGTTTGGTCTAGTTCTAAGCAGAATTGGCCAGTGTGACTCCACCCCACACAAAATAGCTGGCAAATGTAGCATAGCTTGGCATAAATAGTATTTATGTCAATCTTGGCAGTATTCATAGCTATGCTATGCAGCATAACACTGCCTACTTCCTCTCCTTCTTTCAGTTTAATGATAGGTATGTGATGGCACATGAGTCATTTTCTGTCTAATATATCAACTTTGGTTTGCTCACCTCCATCCACAGCCAGGCCACGTGCATGCAAAGGGTTTCTCCCCTGTGTGTCTTCTCAGATGTGCTTTGAGGTGGCTGCTCTTGGTGTACATCTTATTGCAGCCAGGAAATGTGCACTTGTGCATTTTGATGAGGTCTGCCACTGTGCTCTTCTGGTACCGCTGACTTCCGGTAAGGACACCTGCCGCCGAACCTCCTAGACCTAATGTCGCTTCCCCAAGCCCATTGGGTTTGGCTGCAATGGGCACTGGTGCAATTCGGACGAATTTGGATGGTGCAGCGCTCCCTGTTTTGCCTGAGTTAGTTGTTGCAGGGGAAAGCAACTGAGGCACTAAAGCAAATGTTTGTCCCTGGATGTTGACCAGGAGCTGGGCAATTTTGATAGATGATGGGGATTCAGATGGTTGGGAATGGGTTTTCTGGGACTGATCTGGGATGGTGTCTGATGCAGCACTGGAATTTGGTTCTTGTTTAACCTGTATGGGCTGGATTTGGAGGATGACAGGCACACTTGAGGCAATGGTAGTACTTTCTGGTGTCAAAGGTGTCAGTGATCCACAGTCTTCCTGCTTGATCCCATCAACACAACTGTCAGTGAAAGTAGTTACAGAGCTATCGCCTTCTTTCACTGGTGAGCTGTCTGTATCTGAGGCACATGCAGCATACCTGGCCTCTGACTTGGAGGCCACAGGGACAGTTTGATCTGAGTTCTGGGATGGCGAGTCAGGTTTTGCTGTGAGTGTCATTGAACCCTCTGACTCCGTATCATCTGACATAGATATGGGTGGTGACATTTCCTCATCACTCCCATTCTCTTCCTTCTCCATTGCTACCATCATGTTCTCTTCAAGGAACTCTTCAATTTCCTCTAGAGTTGGCTGAAAGAGGAGTGCTTCAGGATCCTGCAGCTCATCAAGGAAAACTGGGAACTCAAAGCACTCCTCTTTGGTCAAGTGCTGCTGGACTCCAATTCGCTGTTCCCTCTTGGGCTCCCATGCTAGGCCCATGGGCAAAAAAGGGGATGATGGAGAGGAGGAGGTAGAGGAAGCTGGGGAAGAGAAGGAAAGAGAGGAAGAAACAGAAATGTTGCCGCTACTGGAGCTGAATGAGGTTGTAAGGGAGGCCTGTGAGAGAAGGAGGTCCAAAAGACTTTCTTGATTCTCTCCTCCTGACGAGTTGGAGCACCCACTGCTCCTGTTGCTCCTGCTTTCATAGCTAGAGCAAAAAACACTCCGTGATGCTGAAGACGTGGACTCAGGGCTGGAGCAGAGGGAGGAGCGTGGGCTGGAGGAGTCACTTAGGTCATCTTCAGAGAGGCAAGGCGAGGAGAGTGTCAGCCCTTGGTAAGGGTGGTGCTGATAGGTGCCCGCATCAGTCACCATGATGCCCTGCGAGACACCACCCTTGGTGTGGCGAGACACGCACCCGTAGTCGGACCCTGGAGAGCAGGAATAATACAGGAAGGTCTCCTCACCAAGTGGCAAGTGATCAACCATTCCTGTGGGGATTGATGGCTGCTGACTTTGCTGGGCTCTGACGATCAAGCTGTTGATGAAGATTCTTTTTTTCTGTAAAAGAAACAAATATTTAACTATGACACAAGCTTTACTAGACTTCTCAAAAGTGACTCCAAAGAGGCCTGGATATGGCCTAACATGCAAGTTGCACCACGGTTGAGTACAACGGAGCGCCCAGTTTGACCAACCAGCAGACTTTGGATATCTCGGTGTGAGTTAGGCATTTCTAATCGCACCACTGCTACACTGAGTGTGGTCATACTGCGAGGTACACAGTAGTCCCTTTGGGGTCCTTAATTGCATAGTAAACCACCAGTCTAAAAATTATTATACATTTCTTGTCCCTGTCAAATACCTGCTGCTTGTTTGGAAGCTCTGCAAACTTATGGCACTTCAAAAGGGAAGGTAACCACATGTTAGGGAACAGGAATGTGTGTGTGCGTGTGTGGGGGTGTGCATGAATGTGTGTTGAATTTGCAGCTGCTGGTCCAGGCTTCAAGCTGACCATGTGGAGTCAGGCGTTCCTCTTTTCTCACCACTTTTAAGATTAAAGCCACATGGTCACTGAACAGTGTTTCTATTTGTCTCCCCTCGTGATCCTCAATTCATGCCAATCTGAGCAATAGAGATTTTCTTGCACTATGAGATTAGAAAGAGGAAAATAATCTACCAACTTCCCGCAGACTAACCAATAAGTGCATTTATATGTCACATCAGTTTAGAATACACAGAGTTTCAGTAGGATGATGCATGAGCGAAGGATTTATTCTCTATTTTTATGCACCCAGCAGCTCAGGAACAATGCTCTGCCACTACATTATACGGATTAAAAATACTAGACGACATCAGATGGCTTTGGAGGAAATTAGTGACCCTGATGTTTAAATGAGTCTGAAATCTTTATTGAATCCTCAATAGTGTCTGAAAACTGAAAGGACTGCCATAGCCTTCCCCTCTTTCTGTAAGGCTGTTTCTTATAAAGAAGAAAAAAAAGTTCCTATGAAAGGCTCCACATGTCTCAAGTAAAATCTGGTGTTTAATTCAAGTGGCTGACACAACTACACAGTGCTTAGCTCAAATAAATTTGTATTCAATTTTGCATTCAGTAATTTGAGATCTTATGAAGGGGGTTACATTTGGGGGTAACATCAAATTACATGGATCGCCAGAGGAGGGGGTTCTGCAGCTGTGGCTATGCCTCATGGAAGAGGAAAAAAGTTTGTGAGGAGAGAGGACATCTCACTTTGGCCAAGACTGAAGTCATTTGTCCTGCAGTAACCCTGCTGGTGGGACATCAAAAAAGGGGTTTTGACAGCAGGATGCTCTCTTTAACAGCGTTGTGGGGTTTGACCTGAAGGGTTTCTCCTCAGCATTTGTGGCATGTTCAACGCTGTCGCCTGAGACTGCAAGTC
The DNA here is from genome assembly GCA_903066815.1 of Brachyrhaphis roseni. NCBI lineage: Eukaryota > Metazoa > Chordata > Actinopteri > Cyprinodontiformes > Poeciliidae > Brachyrhaphis > Brachyrhaphis roseni. The sequence continues at coordinate 16,534 of CAEFZY010035576.1, forward strand.
CAACCACAATTTCAGTCAGGCTTTGGTTTAATGAAAAACCAAGACATTTGTTCAAAGTTTGGTGTTGTTTTTTCATCAGAAAGGGAACGTACAGAAGCTCATGTTGCTCATGTTTACAGATGACACAGATACTCATCAGTGCATAAGAGATCATGCATTGTTGGTTAAAAGCAAAATGAGCTCACCTGTCAATGCAAGGAAACTAAACCCTGCTCCTTCACACCGTGCGCTCCAGTCCTGGACGAAGGTTTCTGTGCGTAACAGCACGCATTGGCAGTGCAACTCTAACACACGAGCTTTGCTCTTTGCATATCCTTATGCCTCTCTCTCTCTTTCCCTCCCTCTCTCTCTTACACACATACTCACACACCCCTACATACACACACACATGCACTCACTCACTTTGAAGGCCTGGCGGATCGTTTAACCGTCACATGATCACAAGCTGGGAACCCGTCAAATCAGGGGATTGGCCCTGTGAGGGCTCGCCTGCTTGGAGCATTACAATTGGCTCAGGACGGAGAGAGGCAGGCCTCAGAAAGTGTTGTGAGTGGAAGGAGGTGTAGAAGGGAGTGTGTGTGAAAGCTGGTTTACATCATAAATCATTTAAATGTCTTCATTTTAACCTCGAAGGCTCCAGATGAGACATGTACAGCACTTTACAATGCTTCACTTACATGCGGCAGTGTGTGCAAACACATTCCACTTTTATGGACTGTTCACGGCGCTGCTCCTCATACAGTTTGATTTATGTAATGTTGGAGTTCTTTTCTTTTCCTGTTATTTATAATGGCTAATACATTATATGAGATGATGCTGTGCCACCTTGAGACCAGACTCAAAGTGGCAAAGCACAAGGACACAGCAAAACATGTTGAAGGACTTTGATCTGATCAGATGAGATCAAAATGATATTTTCTGCCCTAAATGCAAACGTAGCAAAGCACATCACCCTGAACACACTATCTCTATGGTAAAACATGGTGGTGGGAGAAACACGCAGTAGGATGATTTCCTTTAGCAGAACTTGAAAAATAGAGTTTTAGTTAAAATTGTTAGTGCAAAACACAAGTTGGGGCCTAGGTGGCTAGGAATCAGTTTATATCAAGCCATTCTCATGTGTTAATGTGGCCCAGTCAAATTTCAGACCTAAATTCAACTGATAATTTGTGGCATGAGTGGAAAACGTCTGCTCCCTTCATTCAGTTTACATGTGCAAAGCTGGTACTGACCACCCACCTATCAGTAGGGGGTGCTGTGAGAAACAAAAACGTTTGTCAGACTTTCCATGTTTTATGTATCTCTGTTTTAGTGCTATGCTTACAGGAGGCAGGATGTGTATTGGGGAATCGTGGACAAGATTGCAAACACATTGATCTGTTGTAGTTGTCATTCCAAGCCACTACATGGCGCTGTAATGTTAGCACATCATCAAAATGTCCATGCACTTTCAACAATAACCAGGTTTTTTTTTTTTTTTTGTTGGTTTTTTTTTGCGAATTCTACAATTCTGATAGTAGAACTTTTTTTGAGGGGAATTGCACAGGAAGGCAATGACCAGGCTAGTGCATGCATAGTATGTCACACCTCCACAGGGGGTGTAACAAAAAAGTTCCTCTCTGAGACCTGGTTTCAAAAACTATCAGTGTCAAAGACACCAGGAATATGAAACAACAAGAGACTAGGTCACAACTAAAGTGCTACGGTTTCCTGGATCACATAAAATCCTATTAAAAAGTTGTAACTTGACAACATGTGGAAAGAGTTCAGTTGGTGTAAATACTTTTGCGATGCATTGTTAGTGGTCATTTACTCACTTCCTAAGGCCTTCAGAAATAGAAGTTTTTCAGAGCAGAGCTCGTATAAACAGCTCAACAGGCTGAAAAAACATCACTAACCCAAATTAAATTTACTTTTCTTGCTTAGGTTACCTTTCAGTGCTCTGGATAAATGGCCCTTTTTAGTTTGCTTGTAAACTTTAGGACTGCTTGACAGGGTAGTATACACTCCAAAGCTAATGGATAGTATGCTATGTACAAAGATATGCGATATCACACAGTGGAAGCCTTCTGCTGTAAACCTGCACTGATTCCACATCTTTCAGTTCAAGCCATTGCTGTGCCTGTTTCCCCTTCGACTCTTAAAGTCTTGGTTGCCAGAACATTTACAGCTACTGCTGAAACTACTAAAACTCTGAATATTTCTAATTTGGTACAGCACAGACTTTTTTCTCCACCCAACATGCACAAATGTAATTTGCTTTCAGAGAGCTTGAAATTCCTGTTTTTAACACTGGTCTTTACAATTCTATAAGTTCTTGCTGCTTTTTCTTGCATTTTTAGTTCTGCTCTTATGTTGCATTGCACTAGTTGGGTGACAACACTCAAAATGTATATTTACATGGCAATAAGTTTATTTAAGTTAGATGTTAAATAAATGTTAACATCAGTCAACATTTATTTATTGAATGGTCTAATCTGGAAAGACCTTATACACACTGCTAGTAAGTATTGCCCCTCTCGCAGATTTCTTTCATTTTTGAGATCAGTTTTAATATCCAACAAAGGTGACTTGAGTAAAGTTGAGTGATAAAAATGAAGAAATATGGAGAGGGTGTAAATACTTTTCAACTGCACTGTACATAGCCAAAAAATAAAATAATTACTTTGTTGTATAACATAAGCAAAGCTATAGCTCCCAGGACCAGTAATTAATGCTCAGAACAAATCAGTGAATGTTAATGTAAAAATAACTGAGCTGAAAAATTCAAACACCCATTTTTTCCCCAGAAGGCACTCAACTTGCTTAGTAATTTAGAAAAAAAAAACAAACAAAAAAACGTATCCCTTTGTTACTGATGGCTAAAGCTGTTTTAGTTTCTTTACCTTTTACTTTAGTGGAGATGAAAATAATCCATCATCATCAAAAGCAACAAAAACAGCTCCTGGGTCTCTCATAGGCGGGAAAATACGACATGAAGGCAACTTCAGTCCCTGGGTGAGATGTGGGGGAATAACTTCCTGTCCGCTAACAGAGGAGCTAATATTTCACTTAGCGCTTTTGCTAGCTTTTAAGATGTTTAGCACACTTAGCTTCCCCTAAGTTTATTTTGCCAGAGAAATCCTAGAGCGTTAATTTAGTATTGCTTTGCAATTTTTCAATTCTTCAAGTAGTCACACATTTATATTCCTGCTCTTATTTTGATGCAGATAATGACTGTTCACACCCAATAAGTTTCAGCAAGAAATATACATATCAACAAAATTTAAAAAATAATTTTAAAATAAATGCAATATCTAAAGGAGTTATAAAACATAAATTATAAAGTCAAAATTAAATTGCTGTAGTCATTCAGGGACAGATATAATTAGAATTGAAGTTAGCATTAACCACTGTGTTGGTGTAGTGCTTTAGTGTTAATGGACCTAATGTTTATGATTAGTGCTTTAGGGTTAGCACCCCTAACTTTAGCTACCCTGTTTAAATGGTATGCCAGATTTGAGATCAGATATAAAATGAAGTCTTCCTCTTTGCTTATACACTTTACAGAGTGTTTAATGTATGTATGTATGTAAGTGGTTTGTGTGATCTTTATGATGTTGTGACAGCATGTGACATAAATGATGACACAGAAGCAGAATACAGCATTTGTGACTGGCATAAATATATGGAAATAAATCAGACAAAAGAAACATTGAACAGGATTATGAATGGACTCATACTGGTTCTGCAGTTGGTCATTATCCTGATCAGATGCTTCACTTTATCTTCCATCACGGCTCATGGATCACCAGTGATATTGTGGCTCAAACATGCAATGCTAAACAGCTTGCAGTAGGAACATTTACTTTTCATGGACTTTGGTCAGTGTTTTGACCTTTTACTGTCTGCATTTAGGACTCTCTGTGATCTCAAGTGAACCAGGTGACCTGGATGTTCACTATAAACAAACACATTTCTTTAGCTCGCTTTTCTAAACTTTGCTATTTTGGCAAAATCCTGCTTGGGAAATTCAGTTTCTTTACCTTGTTGCACATGTGGGTCCTTACTATGACTGGGCACAATCTTAAGTCAGTTCAATGCAACTCAGCCTAGCATTTTGGCAGCTTGCACTGTTTACTGTCTCTTCAATCAATAGTAGAATTATTCCTACAAATGTAGGGGAAATTGTAAGTTCTTTAGTGTGTCTATTAAAACTGTTATTGCCTTTAAAGTTTTCACTGCTATTGGTGCTCATTGACTGCATTCCTGCTATCCAGGAGTTTTAGATGCATTAAGTTGATGATAACTATGACTCTTACGGCAGTAAAGTGTGAATACTGGTGTGAAATGGGAGCCTTCTGGACAAACTGGTGACAGCATGAAGCAGATCTTCTGCAGTATGGAAGGTAAAGGTAGTAGTGTTGCATCACTTCCTGGTGCAAAAACCTTCCAAAACAAGGATTGATCATGCAATTGCACTCATTGCTGTAGAATATGATAATATGTGGTGATTTTTTTTAAATTAATACCAGATTTTTCTTGAAAGAAAAAGACAAAACAAAACAAAAAAAACATTGACTTTCTCAGTAAATAAAATGGATCATGGCTCATTTGCGAAGAATGCTGGCTAATTTAGCACATAAACTCCCACACCAAGTCTGTTAAGTTGCTAGTTTAAAAAACATTAAATGTTTAAAGAGAAACAGATTCACAGCAATCTGTAAGCACTTGCCTTTCCTCCCCAAGAGGTTGGTTAGATCTAGACTCATTTCATGGTTACCTCGTTTAATCGTCCTCCCTTTGCAGGTTCCACTTCAACTGGAGGCACAATAAATAAATATTTACATTTTCTATCTGGTGTAGATATATTTTTGGAGAAGCTGAGTGAGAGCCTAATGAAGTCTGCAGTTGGTCTTTTCTTTGGCAAACTGTCTAATTGAGTTTGGCTGCTCCATTCAAACTCACAAACACCTACATATGCGCATTATGTAAGCCCCAGATGGACTTAATGAGTCAAAATGATTTATATCCTCTGGTAAAAGGTGCATTAGGCCAAACTTGAGACGAGGAAAATGTGTGTCTCTGTAGTCCCTGACAATGCTTGGAACAAAGCTGGCATTCTGACTGAAGAAGGTAAATACTGCTGAGTCTGTGAGGGGCAAAAACCAAAGTCTGTTCCCTGGTTTGCATATTTAAAGAAAATTATTTGCATCTGTACCGAAGTTTCTCAGGTTCCTCCTTCAGCTACCTGAACGACTTCACTGTTTTTTTGAGTGTCTGCAGACATTTCTACCAAATGGCGCAAACGTATGAATACAACATGAACTACTTCACAGTCTGCTGTGTTATGAATACAACTATTAGTGTATTTTATTTAGATGACATACAATTGGTGAATGTTAAGTACCTCATTTAAGAAGCAGAACAAAAAAGAAAACATAATTTCCCAAATCGAAACATTTTGCTCCAATGAGAAGCTGCAGAATATATTTAATTCCAGTTTTGTTGCTACAAAGACAAAAATAAATAAAATGTAAAAATGGTCTTAACTTTGACTTTTTTGTCGTAACACATTAATATGCTTTGATCTGAACCATTCATTATCAAGTCATTTGCAGCCTTCGTTTAGTGCTTGTGCTAACTTTGAAAACATTTGGTAAACTTCTAAATTGATGTTTTCTGATAAATTCTAAAGTGCTAATTTACTCAGCTGCTTTGTAAACTTTCAGCAGAATAAAGTTTGACATCTGTGTTGAAGTTTTGGTTATCGACTGTGAAGAGTTCCTCAAGTAGTTAGCTGGCTGTACTCATGCTCGTGGCAATAGCTGCGTTTCTATTACAAATATGTGCAATATTCCACTAATGTAGAAAAAATACATTTTTGCAATTGTGTCCAATAAAAATAAAAAAAAATAATTGGAATCACACATAAATAAGTGATAAGTCATTCAAAATCATGGCAGCGATAGATGTAAACAGTTACATCCATTCATTTTCTTCTGCGTATCCGGGGTCGGGTCGCGGTGGTAGCGACCCAAGGCCCAGACTTCCCTCTCCCCTGCCACTTGTTCCAGTTCTTCCGGGGGAATCCCAAGGCTTTCCCAGGCCCATTTTGTCGGCCATTTTACAGAAGAGCTACAGATTCAACACATTCAAATCACGCAACATTTTATAAACTGTGTGATACTGTGAGAGCTCTGATGGAGCCAGCTGCACATTGTCCGAAAAAAAAAAAAAAAACGAAAAAAAAGTACAAAACACAAAGAATACTTTCTCTTGTCTTCTTCACAGCCTTCGCCATAATCCTGCTGTTGATCACGTGACTCATGACGCAGGAAAAAAAAAGTATTTCCATTACAGTTCTGACAAATACTGCTGTTATTTAGTTTTGGCTGATAAACCACTTTAAAATCCTTTATCAAAAAATGTGTTTTTTCAACGTTGCAGTGTTTCCATTAGGAAAATGTATTTCTGTAATTTCGACTTCCTCAATTCTGTGGTTAATGGAAATGCATCTCATGTCTTGGAAGGTTTTCAGTTGGTCTGTACTCTTTTCACGTTCAAATGATTGTTTGATTAGAGTCCTGTGTGATATTAATACTTTGGGATTTATTTTTCTAACCTAACTCCACATTAAACATGTCCAGATCTTTCTCCCTGACCTGTCTGCTGTTCCCTCGTCTTTGTTTGTTCACTAAGAAACTTCCGAGGCCTTTAGGGTACTGCTAAATTTATACTAAAAGTTTATAAATTTTTTATTTTCATTTAAAATAATGCAAAAGTTATGTTTTTTTTTTGTCATATATCTGTTACATAAAATTCCAATAAAATAGATATAAACTGTCATGTAACTTGAGAAAAGGTGAAAAAGTTGAAGGTACTCAAATGTTTTTGCAATAAACTATACAATATTTAACTCATTAGTCTTCCAAGTGCATTACATATATATATATATATATTTTGTTTTTGTTAATCTGATGTTTTCTGGATGTCAGTTTTTCAGCTAACGCCGTCCTGACTGTTGTCTCACACTGAGTATTTATGCTGTAACCAGCTTAAGCCTCTCCAGCTGACCAGCAGATCCCTGTGGCTTTAAGCCCTGCCATGTAAACAGGAAGTTGTAGAAGTTCACTGGATAATCAGAGCAAGTCTCTCCTCTCAGACACTAACCTGACACTCTGCATGTACACAAACACGATTCATCTCATCCGCTGACGTCAGAAAAATAATCAAATCTGCTTCTGTTGTGACAAAAACAGCATGAATCATTTGCTTTTTTCTCTACCAAATGTTCCAAGGTAACATCTTTGTTATTGTGAGCGAGTGACCCTTGACCTGAAAACAAAATAGAATGTTTTTCCTCAAGTACAGCAGAGACATCTATTTTAAGAATCCCCTGAGATCATCAAAGTACCAACATGAAGAAGAAATGCTAGCTTTAGCAGTGTTGCAGGGAACAGAGATCCCCTCAGAGAATTATGCAACAGGTTTATGATAAAACTATAAAGGACCTTAACCCTTTCCACCCTCACCCGGTCCCTGTCTCTGCCGTAAACACTCGCTCATATAAACACCCTTCCTCCCTCTAATGCACTTTGTAGACAGCTTAGTTGGCTTTTAGTTACACTAGCAAGTCTCATCCTATTTGATGGATTAGGTATATTTCCTGTTTGTCCTCAGAAACTTTATGACATGCACAGATTACACAGATAGATGTGTACCTAAATACCCTGACATATCATGTGGAGATGAAGTAGACACCCTATACCCTAAATTGTCCCTCTTGTTGGGTTGTTTTAAAAATCCACTCAGTCCAACACAGTTTCTGTTGAGTATTTTGACTCAGGCCTACTGACTCATACTAAACGTGATAATAAATTACATCTGATGAAGGTCAGAATCAACAAAAGAGAACCACATTTCCCTAAATTAGACTGACAACATTAAAAAAAAAATTACTTTTAGCTATCGGTTGTCAACACAGGTACAAATTTATGAATGGCAGTTCAGAAATGTCCCATGATGACACGGTTCCTTTTCAACTCAGCCTCCTAGTTATTTCCCACTTATTAAACACGAGGACTTCTACCCATCCTTCACCTGCTTAAACATCTGCAAGGTTCACATTTTGAGTAGCCTGGTTGATTCAATCCAAACCAGTAAAGGTTTATTTTTTTTCTGCTTTTTTGTCATTGTAAAAGTTTGCTCAAAACTTGTATGACAACTGAATGAAAACACAGCTACTGAAAAGCAACTTAAAATGTGTCCATTTGTCCTGTTGTATGTTGATAGATCATAGTTTCATTTAAAGGAGAATGGGGGAAGGTCACAAGCCTGAGAACATTTCCACTGTATTGTGTGGCTGTTTTTATGCAGGAGGAACTGGTGCACTTTACAGTGTAGATAATGTGTTAAAGAAAAAACCTCAACTATTGAAGCAACATCTGAAGACGGGAGTTAGAACCAAATGGGCGTTCCAAATAACCAATGACTGCAAGCATTTCAAATGATCTCTGAAGTGCCTTGGGGAGAAAGGGAGAGTTTTTAGAGTGGTCAAAGTCTTAAAATCTCAGTCCCACAGAAAATTACAAAGGTAAGCCACGTGGCCTCCCTGACCCAGTTAGACCAGTTTAGTCTGGAGGAATGGGCCCAAAATGACAGAAAACTATTGTGACAAACTTGTGGGAAGACACCTGAAACATTTGCCCCAAGTCATCTTCAAGTAAATATAAAAACCTTTGGCAATTCGAACTGATCTAAAATAGTTGGTTTCCCCCTTGTATTTATACTGATTGACGTGGACAGTTTTGGGGCGATGTGTGGCGTAGAGCTGGAGCAGTCACCCGACGTAAGGAGGATATTAGTTTTAGGGTTTGATTAGTAACCATGGGTCCTCACTGCATGTCTTCACTCCTTCTCTCGCTGCCCATATTCAGTCAAATGCACTGCAAATAAAGGCCACTAGTGCCAGAAAAACCTTTAAGAAAACAACAATTTTACACCCACATTAATGCTGTTTAAAAAAAAAAAAAACAATTTTGTCATCTTTAGGACTGAGACAAACACTAAAATCTCAAGTCAACTTGTCAAACTTAAACTGAATTAGTTTACACTGATAACAGCTCCTTTCAATGCAACTTGTGACCAGTGAAAAACAAAGTTGCTCCCAAAAGTATTTCTTCAAATCTCATCTCATTGTTTCTCACCAAACTTTTCAGTTCCTCTGATGTTATGTCTGATCAGTTTATACTCTATAGTCGAATATATAAAAAAAATCAAATGTAAAAACAGGCTTTTGTCAACAAACTGCATCTTCGGTGTTAATCTGAAATATGAGGGTAATGTCACAGAGAGCCTGTACACCTGTAGGTTGTTTGCTTTTCTTCCCTTTCCATTTGTTTAACCTGTAAAAACACCAGGTCATCAAACAAGTCTGTCATCAGCAAAACTTCAACGTATGCTTGTTTCAAGTTCTCTGAAAGACGTAAGACTTTTGAGTTACTGTCGCTTCAGCTATTTTTCTTCATCAAATCTTCCTCATTTGTGTCCTTACGAGTCTCTCTGTTTGAATATGTAGATGAGTCATTACTCAGACTGGAATCTGAAATGAAATGTTCCGCTTGCAGGAACTATTGGAGCAATCTGTCTGTGAATGACTGTTCGATAAATACCAGATGCTAATGTGAAAAAAAATGCACAAAAAAAAACCTGTTTACTCAGACGCAGGACGATGGGGGGTGAGATAATATGCAAAACGCCTGTTGAGAGATTCATGTTCGCGCTCTGCTTTCTCTAAACCTGCTGGGGGCCGAGTGGATCAGCTGCATTAAACATTGTCTTCCTCTTCATTTGGTGGCATTTCTCAGATGAAGATTCATTTATCGGAGAAGTTAGGCCATATGTGGCAAAGCGGTAGTTCAACTGGCCTTTTAGTCTTAGTTTTAGTAGAATTCCTTTCTTGCCTCTTTAAAAACAATTGTTTTGTTTTGCTTTTTTCAAATTTAAAACTATATTTTAAGCTTAAAAGATGGTTATTTTGTACAACTCTAAGAAAGTGTTAAAGATAAAGGCAAAAGCTAACAAAGCTCTACTAAAAGCTAAATGCATTAACAGTAAAAATAATACACAGATCATTGCAAAACATGAAGTATGAAAAAATGTTTACTTGTTTTGACAAAATAATAATAAAACATACATGTAAAACTTCTTATATGGCTGTAATTATTGGCATATCTTTTTTCAGAACAAGTAAAATATCAAAAGGGGAATAATTATGGAATCAGGCTGTATTTTATAAAATGACATTTTATAATAATGCAACTTACTACTATTGACTTTTCTGTTTTCTGGTTCATGAGTCCATTTTTCTCAAACAATGCAGAGTGATTACATGTTTTTGCCCTGTGATTGGAAAAATGCTACTTATTACAACAGTGTTATTAATTTCTTGAAAAGCTAATTTTACACATGGATGCTCAGAATAAATAATCTGAGCTGTCATTTTTTAGTTGAATTGTTTTTTTGTTTTTTTTTCTAAAATGTGAAATTTAACATTTCCAAGGGGTTTTATGTTGTTTTAAAGGCTCAGTGTGATGCATGTGCTGACATCTACTGGTAAAATTAAAAACTGCAACCAACTGGAATTTTGTCATCCTGGCACTTCTGCATCAAAAGGGTGATTATTGTGACAATGTAAAACATTGTGCAGGTACAAACGAAGCCTTAGGAATCTCACCATCCAAGGGTGAACCTTTTGCTTCTTGGATGTTCGATGCAGTGAAGCTGAATAATAAAATATATCATCTCCATGCTTGTTTTTTATGCTCCTCAGGTCCCAGACGCTGCCATTTTTACCCACACAGAGGCTGCTCTGTGTAAAAGCTGCTGTCACGGCTATTGTCAGGGCTCCACGGAGTATATTATGCCTCCAAGTCCTGCATCTGTAGTACCAATCCCAACTGTTTCCAAACACAGAGAACAAAGGCTCTCCTTTGTGCAAACTCCAAAATCTGGGGTATTATATGTCCCCTTGTTCCTGTGTCTGTTCTGATCTAAAAATGGTTCGTTTCAGTATAAAGAAGCCAAGTCAGGATTTAATGGTTTTAAATGATGCCTCTTAGTAACAGATTCCAGACATATAAGATATTGAATGAGAAGGAAGAGAGGTATTGTCAAGTCAGCGCTGTAGTAGGCACGCACTGACGCTGAGATACTCAGGTCTGGAGGGATTGAAGAGAAGGTTTGGATCGGAGGGGAAAATAGTAATGTGTTATGCAGAGCCTACGCAAGGGTGGACAGGGCCTGAGGCAGAATTTGATATGGGACCCGATTCAAGTTGAGCTCACTGTCTGCTAACCGCTACAGCACTATCAATGTCATAAGCTTTCAATGCCTGGTCGTTCTTTGCATTTACTAGAGATTGTTAGTTAGCTGGAGATTACATATTAAAGGGAATAGTTTTTAGATTCTTCATGTCTTCCATTGTAATTTCAAACTGCAGCTTGGACTGAAGAGTACATTTAGTAACATCAGTTCAAAATGTCATATGTAATTTGTTCCTAGGCTGAAAACAGAGTCAACCTGAATGGTAGAGAAAAAAAAGCCTCCATATTTCCTTACAGGTACTGGAACATGTAAAAGTCCCATTATACATGTTCACAGAGGCAGCGACTGTGTCGACTTTGGCCGTGTTTCTGTTCAGTTTACGCCTCCATCTGCAGCACCTCTCAGCTGTGACAGCATAACAACAGCAAGAAGCTGTTTTATAAAGCTGCTCGGAGGTGAGGTAAGTGGAAAAACAGAAAGCCTACATAGTGGCTGCCTAACACTAACACAGCTTCTACTCGCGCCTTAAAAAAATGGCAAACCTACTGCCTTCTTGATTATTTACTCAGAGTGAATGTACATCAGAATCTGTTGCTTGGTATTAAACACAGTCATCTTATGTGTCTGTAGAAGGTTATAAGTCTTTGAAGAGGCTCCATTCAGCTTGGCTCCTAATAATATCTTGAGGAAACCGATCTGGAACAAGCTCAAACATCTCCACTTTGTCCTCGCCACATTTTTCAGAGAATCCTAACAGTAGCTTCTCCAACTCTCGTAAAGGAGCTCAGTGAAAACTTCCAGAGTGCCCCCATGTTCCAGCATGAAGGCCTCATTTATATTTGCCCAAAGTTTCCCTGAGCTAAGCCTCCCTGCCCTATTACCTAAAGTCCCACAAAACATGGTTTGTTCAAGTCCTTTTAAAAACACAACTTTTCACCAGATGTCGTTCCTTGTTTCTTTCCACAAAGTCATAAAAATAGTGTTTAGAAAGAGTTGGTCTGGGTGGGAGGCACACTCTAATGACATCAGGATTTCCTTGTTGTTGTCCAGAGCCACTGCGGAGTAAAGTGCTGGCAGGCAATTAAAACTGAAATCACCTATGGTTGAGTGAATTTCTACGGAAAGGCTTCCACATTGCTTTAAACGCTCCAGTGTCATTTTCTGTAAATATTGCCTGCTTCAGAACGCCTCCTTAGGCAACCTGATAACATCTCCCACTTGCTGTCATTATAGTTAACAGGCCTTTAAAGTCTGTTCAGGACCGCAAAAGCACTAACATGGATGCTAATATAAAAAGCTTAGTCAAGATGCGAACATGACAAACCAGATGGATCACTGTTTTTGGCCAAATTTACATTTCCACATGGCAAATAAAAAGACAAGTTTGCAAAGGGCTTAGTTTGTTTTACACAATGTAGTGGCAAAATGAACAGTACAAGCTGAAAATATAACAAAAGTTGCAATTTTGGTCTGAGTCAACCAGAAACATGTGAAAACATTCTTTAAAGAAACAGCACTGGTGATGCTTCCTGTGACATCTGACTGAAGCTGATAGTGGAGGTGCAGGAACCTGGTGGATTTAAGGGGAATATCTGAAGAAACTTTGCAGATGTTATACCTTTGGTATAAACATTGTGGCAGAATGGACGTCTGGAGCACACCTATTTTTTTTGAGAGGACAGAAATGTTATTATTGCCTTTATACTTAAGGATACTTTCTGCATTTTCCACAAATATTGTTACTCCATGACCTCCAACCCCCGGCCCCCTTTTACAAATATTAAGGAATCTCACTTTTAATTCTAAATCTTACAAGTAAATGTGAGGGAAAAAAATAAAAATAAAATAATAATCTTTCTTGGCACTTTACTTGATAAACTCCCCCAGCATAGACAATGTAGTAGCTGCAAATGAAAGGATATTACATTTCATGTGTAAATCATAATTTCAACATGCAACAGATCAGTAGTTTTATTTGAGCAGTGATGCTACAAATGTACAGCTGCTTCTGACTGCAAAGCAACGTTCCTTACTATGAAACATGACTTTATTTTCTCTAGGAAAATAAAGTCATGTTTCAGGGCCGTGCAGAGACCTTTGGAGGAGCAGGGGCTCGAAGTTAAAAGGGACACATTGGACAAGATCTTAAGGGCACGTGCCTGAGCCGGTGTAACGCTGCAGTGATGCAGTGAAGCTACCAGTAGCAGGAGAAGCTAACAAACACTGAAAAGAAGGAGAGCAACCATTGATACAGTTGCAGCCAGGCATGTTTTAATGTTTCACAATACAGTTTTAACAAGTTGCTTAAAGTCCATTGAGAAACCCTAACCTAGATCCAAATAGACAAGTAAAACCTGACATCTGACAGAAAACTAAACCCATGAAACAAAATACTCCACAACTCGTCCCACAACACTGACATGGTGACACAAACGTCCACAGAAAGAGGAGCTTTCTGGTTCTCTAAAACAAGCTGCTTGCTTTTCTCACTGAAAATAACTTTTTTTTGTTTCTCCAGTGTTAACGGTTTGCAAATTAAATGTTCTAGAAATTAATACTACCTGTCTTAAGAACAATTTGCATTGGTCAATCACCCTAATTTACATGATTTTGGAAGTTTGAGGGGAACCGGAGAACCCGGAGAAAACCCTCACTAAGACGGGGGGAACATACAAACTCCCACAGAAAGAGGCGCCCGGTTAAGAACTAAGTCCTCTTTTCTGCGAAGATGCAGCTCTAACCACTGCAACACCATGCCGACAATTTGATTGGTCAATCAGCCCAATTTACATGGTTTTGGGAATCTGGGGGAAACCGGAGAACCAGGAGAAAAATCAATAACATGTTTTTTGGTCCAAAATATGAGATGTAATTTCAAATGATTCTGACCTGGACACTTTTTGCTAGGTGCTTGTTTTGGAGGTTTTCTTGCTTCTCTTCCTTTTTTGGTCTTTCATGAGTTTCAAAGTGTGTTGTATCATTTTCCACAGGAGACTGTCTCCACTGGTTCAGGTTCTTCTCTTCAGCTCCTCAGGAGATGCATCATGTACCTCAATATCCTCTGACAGGTTTTCCTCTAAGAGATGGT
>CAEFZY010035586.1:0-31616 GCA_903066815.1 Brachyrhaphis roseni
GGTTTAATTTACAATTTTTATGTCTTCGTGTCATGAGGTAGATCTCAGCCGGCTGGTGAGAGAAAAAGTAGATCTTGGTCTCAAAAAGTATGAGCACCCCTGTTCTAGAGTGAAATGAAGGAAGAAGAATAAATCTAGTGAGTAGTCTCCCTCTCATTTGCCAGCGCCGGCAAGGCAGTTACTTCTGTCAGTTGCTCAGTTAATCAGATCAGTAAGCTGGCATCAGAATGGATAAAGCCACCGCTGGGTGCGCAATAATCTTAATTTTGATGCTGATATTGTGGCGTAAAAGGAGTCAGTACCAGTAGCGGTTTTCTGCTGGATTATTAGAAGCCTTCAATTACCTGTAGTTTAGTGAGCAACAAATTCCAAAAGCAACATGTGTCAGGGCATGTAGTTCTGATCTTATCTGAAAAGGGAACTCTTTCTTCTTCAAAGGCCGACTGTGAGGCCAAGTAAAACAATAAACATAATGCATGTGAGTCACCTGATATGCAGACACCACCAGATCTGCAGGCAGTTCTGTTTTTTGAGGAAGCTCTATGTTTTTTTGTCACTTGTTTCAGAAAGTGAAACTCATAGATTCATTACATTAGTGAAATATTTCAAGTCTTGATAATTGCCTTTTATGGATTATAACTCAAAATCCAGTGTCAGGCTTTTCTCTATAGGGTTCAGGTCAGGCCAGTTTGCCCACCCATCAAACACAGTACACCATGGTCACTGAACCAGCTTCACTACAAACCTCCTTGGTCCATTCAGGCATTACTTTGCCCCAGATCCCAGTCCATCCATCCCACCACCTCCATGCCAGACCAACAGCCACCACAGGGCAGCACACAGATGTTGGTTAAGTTGACTCTCTCTTGTCTAAAATGAAAGCCCTATTGAGCATAGACTGTTTATTGATAATTTCTGCCTATCATTTTTGTACATTATACAGTATATACACATTACTTTTAAAAATACCTCATCCAAATATTTTTTAATGATCCCCTACAGAAAACAAGTTGATGTTGTAAGAAACAAGCAAAACACCAATATGCTACACTAATTTTTTTTCCCACCGTCTAAATACACAAACCCGCTGCACATGAATCTGCAGAAATAACAAGCAAGTTCTATTTTAGTGCTTTTAATGATTGTGTGTTTTTCATTGCTCTGAGCAGTATACCTTTAGTGTCCATGTCTTTTCCATCCCATGCTATACACAGCACCAAATGTGTATAGATTTAGTTTATCAAGGCTGCAATTTCAGACCATCCAGGTGAACATGAACAAACCTATAGACCCATTCAGTGTTTGTGTTGATTGGTTTTGGATAAAGTGAGAAAACCTGGTAAGTGGACAGTGCCAGACAGCATAATAAATTTGTCATCATGTAGATCTCCAATGCGGTTTAGACATGTGTTAGTAAATCAGGAACTCACTTAGAACATCCTTTGTCAGGAGTTATGCATTCTATAAGGAATTTAGTATCGGTTTAATAGGAAGTGAGATTGATAAATCTAAGTTTTAAAATTGTATGGTTTTTGAGAGGTACTTTGAGGGATGAAGGCTAAGGAAGTCACTTATTACTTGTGTGTACTTTTTTAATCTTAAATTTGTTCTGGGTAGTAGATTTCAGTTGGTAACCCTGTCCACATTAACTGGGTTTTTGTAGAGAAATGCAGATCTTTTTTTTATAGAGGTATTAGCATAAACTGTATGACATAGAACATCCAAAACACGTTCCATACATTTCTGATTCTTATTTGTTAAAAATATCGAATCCCATATACTGTATCATTGTGCTTCCACTACCAGTTTGTGTTGGCATAACACATACAATCCCAAAGTGTAAGTTAAAAAAAGTATCTCTTTACATAATTTTTAATTACTGTGTAAATTTTGCTTCATACTAATCAACCTGCTGGAGACTGTAAATGAAAATTAACCTTCATGGCTAAATCATCTACATTTACATCACGTAAAGTGCTTGTGTTAATTGATGTGCATTGTCCAAATTTAATCACTAAATTAAAGTGGTTCTAATGTAAGAATATTTGCTAAATGTCATGGGTACAAACACTTTTGAAGTATAGTGTATCGCTACCACTTCTTTGTGGGGTAAACTTAATTCCTTTGTTAATGGTGCTACAAATAATCTTGACTTGCCAAATTCTGTTAAGGACACTGTGTCCATAACGGCTCCATCACAATGACAGTAGTGATTCCAGCAGCACCAAATGTGTATAGATTTGAAAGCATATGTATTTTTGAGAGCCAGCAACATATTCACAGTAATATGTGGGTTGAAAAAAAAAAAAAAAAAAAAAAAAAAAACTGGAAGCAGCAAATATCAACAATTCAACAAAAATACCCAACATCAATATGCTCATTGCATTATACAGAATTTTGATTTTCTTAAAAATCAGGCGGCACCAGTGTCAATTTTACATTTTGAAAAGATGGAAAAATCTCCGATTTATTCTAGATATACAAATGAATGGAAACAATTCTACAGATGTTTACTATCAACAGCTTTGCCTTTTAACAGTGCAGTTTTTATACAACCTTCAAAGGTTCAAAAGATAACTAGGGCAAGCAATAAAGAAACCTAACTTGCATTAGCTTCGGAGAAATGGGTGAATAGCAGGAATATGCTAGACTCATGACTCGTGCTTCTTTTAAAGTAAATTGTCTAGAAAATTGGCGGGCTTACATATCTGTAAAGTGCCATTTATCAGATACATTGACGTGTTCTTTGCGCTTAGAATAAGTAAAGCTCTTTTCTGGATACATTGCTCTGGGGTGGAACATTTGGTAGTATGTTAAAATGTTAAATGTTAACAAACTTGGTTAATTATTGTTCTATCGTAAAGTTCCAGTCTCGTTATATAATGTAGTTCTGCTGTCACACCGATAGGCGGCAGCGGTGTCAGTCGTCGATCAAGGATGTTTTTCTGAGCAAGAGAGAAGTGAGATAATGTAGACATGAGCAAGAAAAGATGGATTATGCCTTGAGTTGCTGTATGTAACTGTGTCTGTAAGAGGTAAATGGTAAATAGCTTGTACTTGAACAGTGCTTTATCATGGTCATTCACCCGTACACACACACACACACACACACACACATTGACACACTGATGGTGCCAAGCTACTGCATAGTAGTCACAGGTGCCCTGGGCACGAAAAATAGTAAGGTCAGGAATTATAGCATTATCCTAATAAAGTTGCCATACTTCAGCTCACTGATAAACTACTGAACATCTTTTTTGAAGCCAAGTAGAGTGTAATACTAACCAACCAATAGGCAGAAGTTGGAGCCTTCAGACACCGCCCTCCTCCTTTGCATAATAAGGCAGAAATGCATATGATAAAGTACAAAGAGGAGACAAGTAAATGTTAAAATACAACAAAAATGGCTGTTTAAGGAAAAAGGAAACACAAAATATATCTATTTATGCTTATAATTTAATTGTCATATTTGATTTGACACACTGACAAATCAAATGTGTGCAGATGTTGATACAACTACTAAGCTAATTAAATATGTATCACACTAAATAGTTAGACATTGTGATTTTTCCATACCTTGGCCTCAAGAACGTTTCTCTGATCTGAGCTTTTTAAATTTTAATTGAATACCCATGTTCTACTCTAAGTCGTCTTGAAGTGGTGTAACAGTAATGGCGTTACATTGCAGTGTAAAGATCTTGATTTTGAATCAACAACCTCACTGCACTCAGCTGAAAAAAATGTTTCAGAAATTAGCACTTCAAGGTTAAAACCTTCTGGAGTGCTTTAAGCTATCAGAGCAAGTCAGAAAAGCCATAATTTCTCAGTGGCTCTGTTTTTTTGTTTTTCCATGACTCAAATTATCTCCTCCTTTCACACTAAACTCTGTGTCCTCACATTAGCATGTTGTTCTGTATCAAACACAGCATCTCGGGAAGAGATCAGCTAATTATTCTGCCGGGCTTGTCTCTAAAACACTCCTTTGTTGTGCTAATGCACTCACTGCGATAGCATCTCCTTCCATAACCTTCCCCACATATAAAGATAACCTGGTGGGGATGGAGCGATGGATTGTGGGACGGTGGGGTCGAACAGAGCAGCGTTGCAGTACGTCCTCCGGCGTTACCTGCCACCATTCCCTTCTGCTTTTTCACTCGTTTCATGGCTCTGAACAGGATGTGAAGCTAACTCGGAATCTGTAGCACATCTCTGATACGCGAGTTGTGGTTTTGCAGCCACAACGCCCAGTTGCAGTGTGATGGGTATCCTGGATGCTTGCTGATGTGTACTGGTCTGAAGAGCTGAACCAGGTTTTTGTGCCTATAGCTGTTCTGAGGGAGTCATGCTTGATCTTTCTGGGCCACATAGAAACTAGGTCACTGTGCTGTGTTGTCAGTTGTGTCTCTTAGGGGTGTGTGTGTGTGTGTGTGGGTGTGTGTGTGTGTGGGTGTGTGTGTGTGTGTGTGTGTAGAATAAAGCTGTAAAATGGGGGCTTTTACATAAGGATGGGATGGGTTCCAACGTTTATGCAGTATTTTGCTGTTGCAGAAATTCTTCTTAACTGCAGCACTGTGCCCAACACACTTCTTTAGCAATGCCACGCAGAAAGGAAGCAATACGGAAAGAAACAGGAGAGAGCAAAAGAGAGATGAAATTCTCATCCTTCGTTCAGATCCTTAAGAACGCTTGGGAAGGCAGGATCTTATTACCACAGCAAATTTGCAATGTGCAGAGTGGAGGAGATTAGATGCGTCTTGCCTTTGAAGTGTATTTTCCAACCATTGTGCGATGGCAAATTCCATCAAGTGTCTGGGGGGGAGCTCTGATAAGAGGAACGGGTTATAAATGCAGCAGCATTAAAAGCTGTCATTTTAGCAGTAAGATGAAACACTTCCAAATGCTAGCTAAATGGAAAAAAATTCCCCTCATTTCAGCAATGTCATTCAGAATTGTGTTTGTGGAAATGCTACAGATTTTCAAATCGGAAGGTGCTTCAGAGTGTGAATAGATGTCAAAGTATACAGTATGAGACGCATATACTCTTCCTGCTCAAAAACTAGGTCACACAAACTAAACAGGTTTTATAGAACCTACTTCAGGGCTGATCATGCAGTAGAAGAAACATCTTTCTTGTAACCTTTAGCATCTTTAGCACTGTCATCTGGTGTGGGTCTCTGCTGCAGTGAGGCTCCATCAAACAGGCTAGCTATACTATTGGGTTTTCAGGAAAGCAAGAATTCCTGACTGTGGAAGTAGAATCGCCAAAACTGCACAATAGATCAAATTGTAGATGCTATCACACTATTCGTGTGAGCAATAGTGCAATCCCAAAGCACTACTTTGATTTAATATTTCTCAGAATACAATATTTCAAAATTTCTTCATATCAATATATTTGGAAAGTGTATATTTCGTGTTGTGGGGCCTTTATGTAAAATTAAAGGAAGAAAAGAGCCAAAAGAAAATGTTGGTAAATCATAATTGCTATTGTCTTGACAAATTTCAGCAGTAGTATCACTTCTGCATGTTTCCCTTATTGTGCAGCCCTGATAAAAGTTAGCAAATGTTGCATTCCAAGCAGTTTATTGCTAGATTAACACTGCAGACACCAATATTGTGCAGCCCTACAAAGTTCCCGTGGGTTTTACATAATCTGGAATATAATTTTGTTTTGCTTTCCTCTTCCTAATGTATATTTATTCCATCCATCCATCTACATTGTGTTCAAGCCCTGATCGCTCCATAAATGTCAACTCTTCATTTATAACAATTTTTTGAATAGTATAAAAAAAAAAATCTGCCATAAATGTATTGAGACTTGGCCCTTTGTAGAATATAATATTGTGGGATATGTGGGATAATTTCTTTCAGCACAACTCAGTTGTGTGACTCAACACTTATTTTTTTCATTTGCATGTTCTGTAAATGCATATTGTACAAATCACATACAAACTAGGACCGTCAACGATGACATGTTAACCCGTGCGATCAATCTACAAATTTTGACGGGTTAATATTACATAATACAGATTATCAGCCAGTCTCAGTATGGTGGTGAGTACGAAAACCAGACTGAAACACATCAAAGTGGTTGGCTGTAGTTAGAAAGCTATGTAACTGTTGAAACTGATTTTTCAATAATTTTGCTGATGAATGGAAGGTTGGAGATTGGCCTGAAGTTCTACAGTGGTGGTTTTTCCAGATTGTTTTTTTATTTTCTGTTTTTAAACAGAAAATGTGGGGGGAAACACCTGATGACAGGGATGAGTTTACTATATGAATCAGATCAGGTGCAATGACAGGCAGAACTTTCTTAAGGGAATTTGTGGGTATGATATCAAGGCAGCAGGAACTTGAACTTAATTTATAATTTCTTTTAAGCTTTTATAGTTAAATAGTTGAAATTGAGTCATTTTTCTGCATTTGTTGTGTTTGGGCTTAGCATTGGTATTAGATGAGTGTTTATTTGCACATTAACCTGCTAATCAAGGCCCCACACCACCTTGGACTGGCCCTGCATGATCAGAGATGCTGCACTGGGCATCTCTCTGCTGGATTTGAAGGACAAACAGGAACATTTAATTCATGTGATACTATTAGGGACCAATCTTTTCCGTTTTGTGACTGCTGAGTTTTTAATAATCACCACAGTGGCTGTTTTGGTCACCTGGGCTTTATGGGACAAGTTTTTCTGATCTCCCGATCTCGCATGTGTGAGGACTAAATGCACATGCCATGCATTTTTTTTTTTTCAGGAACACCTTTCAGATAGTCTATTTGAAGTGAAAGGTGGCACGTGTGATCAGCACTGAGGTTCAGAACTTCAGAGATGCAGCAGTGACAGTGCTAAGGCGCTTGTGGTGTGATTGGTGCAATGCCCATGGTTTTGCACTCAATTCACCACATTATCTATAAACCTGCTTTTCAAGAACGACACCACTCTGCCAGTGAAGTGCGGAGCACAGCAACCACTGATGCAGTCCGGGGCTACTGGTGAATAAAGAAACCTATTTAAAATAGAAACAAGTAACACTTAGCCACTTTGCTTTGTAGGGCAAGGGGAAGTAGGGGAAGATCTGGGGGGAGAATAAAGTCTGGTGACTCACATGGCTTTTAATACACTGGGGAAACTCTGTCAACTTTAGCATTGTTCATCGTCACCATGTCATGACAAAGGACAATCACTGTTTTCCAACCGATAATACTGTCAAGAGGCTGTACAGAACCTTCAGGTCAGAGCCTCAAGGCAGGCCAGGGATGCACTAATAAGAAGCATCAGTGCTGGAAAGAAGCAGGAATTGAGCAAGAAATTTAAGTACAGTAACAGCTCTGACAGGTGGCTTGGGATAAAGTTGCTCGCTAACTACAGAGCATTTTACTCTGCCCTCACCACAGAGGTAGAGTGGTGAGGTCTCCACTCTGCCTCCTGCTGGATCAGCCCAATAGATTCTTTGCTCAGTTCAGCCACGTTTACATGGAGTTGCTCTTCAGTTAAACCGTAGCATTTTTGTTTCGATCCACACTAAGGTTAGCTAAAAAACCGAAATTGAGAAAACATTTTCTTTAACTGAAATAAATAAAAACAGTAAATAATTGGGAAAAACTAACTGGAACTAAACCAT
This sequence comes from Brachyrhaphis roseni, assembly GCA_903066815.1. Taxonomy (NCBI): domain Eukaryota; kingdom Metazoa; phylum Chordata; class Actinopteri; order Cyprinodontiformes; family Poeciliidae; genus Brachyrhaphis; species Brachyrhaphis roseni. Next base: position 7,623 of record CAEFZY010035586.1, read on the forward strand.
ACTGAAGTAGATATATTTGTTTTTTTGTTGCTCAATCTATGTATTAACATTTTGATTGGATGTGAAATTGATTTTTTTTCCCCCCACACAAGTAGTAGTCTCTGAGGAAAACTTTTCTATGTCACCTATTGCTGAGGTGTGAAGTACTCCACAGGTGTGAAAGCCCACATGCACAGAATGCATGGCTGTAGGGTTTATTCTACGCATGCACGGGCAGCTAACAAGAAAGTAGAGCCACTGCTCCTTCATATCGAGAGGAGCCAGTTGAAGTCTTTCGGGCATCTGGTTAGGATTCCTCCTAGACTCCTCCCTTGTAAAGTGACTCAGGTTCCTCCTGGAGGAGACCCAGGGGAAGACCCAGGACACAGGGACTATGATTCTTGGCTGGCCTGGGAACCCCTGGGGATTCCCCCGGAGGAGCTGGCCCAAGTGGCTGGGGAGAGGGAAGTCTGGGCCTCCCTACTTGGGCTGCTACCCCTGTGACCCGAGTCTGGATAAGTGGAAGAAAATGGATGTATGAATGGATGAACTACATGTTTTACATGAGCACTTCATTTTTGGGAGACACGTTACTGTTTACAAAGATATGGAAGCCAAGGGTCAAAACTGTGTGCAGTGATGAGCTAAAATTACATTGCCACCTAGTGGCCTGGCATGTTAACTACAGTGGATTCAAAATGTTGAACGTTTCCCCAATTAACATCCAAAAATGCCAGCAGTTTCCAGGCAGTGGTCTGGTGTAAATGGAGACTGATGGAAGAGGTTTTTTTATTTAGAACAAGGAGGGGACCTTTGGTTTATTGAACTTGTAAGTATTACTCTCTTGTTGTCTGCATGGTGCAGGTGTCGATCTGCATTGGAACCTTACAGTCACAAGTTGTTGAAACATAAATTTACAATAGTGACAGTTGAAAACCAGGTAGAGGACTCTGATTCCTTTAGGTGCTGCTGGACTTTGATCAGGGCTTTCACTGCATCCTCCTCAGCTCTTTGACCTTCACTTTGAGCAGAGTGACTTCGAGGGGTTGGATGTCAGGATGGGGCCAGTATAGGCAATGTGAGGGTGAGCAGCAATGTGACCCTTCTACTCCTAAACTCCCCCCACTTTTCTTTATTCTGCTGAACCTAAGGGTGAAAGGACATCCCAAGCTGAGAAGTGAAACCCCAACCTGGGCCTCAGATACTATTGCTGGTTCAGACCAAACATAAACAGCACTCAGTGGCTGTAAGTGTCTCAGTATGCTGAGAGACACACTGCTTCCTCAGTTGGTTCTATTTTAGTCTTTCCCTTCAACTCTCTGTTGTTGCAAACCGTGAAGGTCAGGGCTGTTGGAACAGATGTAAAGTTATCTTATATCTGGTTAATTGGTCAGAATATTTTCTCCTTTACATGAAAAGCCCCCTGTGATAAATTGCTCTTGCTGTGTGAAGCAGCTTGCGATTATAAGCTTGTGGTTTAGCTCATCAATTTGCTGTGCATGTCTTACTGCAGAAAATAGTGCTTTAGGCTCCATGACTCTGTGTACATGCACTTAAGTAATGATTATTGCTGGCTGTCTGCAGTAATCAGATTTTTCTTAAATCTGTATAAATTGTTAAAAGTGTTTTTCCTATTAGAGTTGGGGATTTAAAAAAAGACTCCACACAGCTAGATCAGTGCAGCATTAGTTATTTTTAGATTAGCCTGAAAAAGTCTGAGCTTGAAAAATTTGGAGACGTGGTTTAAACCCTGTTGAAGGACATTTTTTCCACAGATTAGAACATAATACAGTGTTTTTTCTTACAGTTTCAATTGCATAAATCTTTTTCAGTGTAAAGCTGTGGATCGAGCTGGTTTCATTTATCACCTGTTCTTTTTTTCTTTCTATACAATGATACATTTTTGGGGATCCTAGCGCAAGGGAAGTTCACCATGTTTATCCTAGGGCTGATTCTGATCATCTCAAACTTTTACTTAAGCACTTAACTGCAATTTTATGTGCTAATTACCCAAATAAATTCGTAAAGCATCAATAATTCATCAAGAAATTACAACAATGTTCTCAGATGGTCATATCTACATTCAGAATAACTTGCAGGTTTTATCATGTCCAACGATTCAATACTTTTAATAACCATTATATTTCATACTGATCCAAGTCATAAGTTCATAGAAAAGAACTTACAGATTTGACATTTTGATCACTCACAGTCATCCTCTTTCCTCAACTGTCTCTCTCCGTACCCGTTTTCACTTCGGATTACTGTATGTGTATCTAATAAGATAAATGTAAGATTTGTGTTTAGTTTTATTACTCTTTTAATGTGAGTGTAGTGCGTGCATCATAAAAGGCTGGAGGCTTAATATCTGTGTGCTGACAGCCATGTGATTCCTCCCAGGTGTTTCATCTTTATTTCCAGATGTCTATACGGGGAAGCATCAGTCGCTGCTTCTGGTTTCCCTAAGAAGTAGAACTGCGGCAGGGCTAAACACACACCCATGCATGGAATAATTCATTTGATGCTTTGATAAGCAATAATGGGCCCAGTAAAATATAATTCATATGCCCCAGTTCTGTTTTGAGATTGTGTTTTCCACAAAGTGCCCCACCACCTCCCTGGATCCCCCTCCCTCTCTTACAGGGCTTTTCGTATGGTTAAAAAGGGGCCTATTCATTATTTAAATCACTCCATAATTCATCCATTCCCCACCAATGCTCCCTCCGTCGTTTAGTGTTCGTCTAACACAAATTAGCATGAGCTCTGCTTGCATGTGTGGAAAACGGAGCAGAGAGCGGAAGCAAGCAGAAAGCAGCAACAGCAGCCCGTTGCAGTGGAGACGGCTCCCTCAGTTGGTCCTTCTTGTGATGTGATTGTGGGTGACATATTGAGTCTAATTTGTAGCCTAAAGATCTAAACAGCTGTGGCCTATTTTTTTGTTTAGTTCTTGTTTAAGTGATGTCACCATTTTTTGCCGTGTAAGGCTGCCCTGGCTCTCGGCGCTCAGTGTGAGGATGTCAGAAAAATTTCAGTGTGCTGCTGATGAGGAAGGCACAGACCCCTAAGATGAATTTGATGAGGCAGTTGTGGTGGTTTGTTAGACATCCTGTAAATAGTGATGGTAAAATTACATAAATGGTCAATGTCTACAGGTTTTATCATGTCCAGTTTTATGTCCAAATTGCACATAAAATTGTGCAAATTGGAATTACAAAAAATAAATTTGCTTAATAGAAATGCCAATTTTGGAAAAACAAAAGATTTTTGCTAAAAAGTTTTTGCGCTAGGGTGAAGTGGTTTTTTTGGCTGTATCAAAATTTGTATATTTTGTAAAACTGCAATACTACTTTGTATTGACAGAAAAGACAGAGGACAAAAAGAAGTTGTTAGAGGAAGATGGCGTCATAATTTTTATTGACTTATTGCCTGAACAAACTTATTGATGTGTGATTTTATTTGCATTTTGTATTCCACGGAAACACTGTGATTGCCAAATTGTGTTTTTCTACATTAGCAGAATATAGATGATGCTTGGTGTACATTTGTAATGAAAATGCAGCTGTTGTTAACAGTTCAGACATGCATTGTTTCTATGCATTGGCTTCATTTTTTTAATAAATCTCAGAAAACGTACTTGTGCCATGACTTTCATAGAACTGTAATACGCTTTTGTTACACATTTTCATTAACACACAGTGATCTAGGTTAATGAGTTGTCATTAGCTGTTCTTGCTTTTATAGCAAGAAATCTTTGACTTGATGTGTGCTGCCAACATTAGGAGTGCATTCATTTTGTAGAACTTAATGCAATCCTAAAAACACCGCCACAAAAAGATGTAAGTAGACCAAGAGGACTGGAACATTTGGATATTTTGTTACTCAATCTATCGGGATGATGGTGGTGTTACTTGAGGTGCTTATTTTCCTCTTAATGGTTGTTGTAAATAATCATAAAAATGCTCAGAGGGCTGTTTTACAAAACTAGCATAGCAGGTTAAGCCAAGACTTCCCGGTTATCTTGGCTTAATTAAGCCTTCATTCGGTTCTACAAAAGCAGTCGCCATAAGTTACCATGGTGATTTGTCTTGTGCCCCAGACCAGGCTAACAACCAGGCTTCGTTAAGCCTAGAGCCTCATCTGTTCAGTCAGCGCTCACACCGATCAGAAACCAATGAGTTTTATCTGTGATTATGTCTTCTTAGCGGTCTGTTTCTGTCTTCACTATCACATATTAAAATACCTCATTTTATTTTAGTACTCAGTCAAGCATTGTAATTACTTTACTTTTTGATGGCAGAAAATTGTTAAATTGTAAATAAATATCCCAAATAAATACCCATTTATATCTTTAAGGATATAAATGGGTATTTGGGTATGCAGGAACTGTGAGTTGTTCAGTTCCTGCATTGTTGCTACAGAATGAAGTAAACAGGAACTGAACTTTCCACTCTGCACTACGGCAGCCTGTAGGGGCAACACGCCTGTAATTGCAAGATAACCGGATGAGCTATTCAACTAGGGACCGCCCTAACAAAATAAAAAGAGAGGGTGAGGCAGAGTGTGCTTCAGAACAGGTAGGAAATTGTAACTGCAAGAAATTGTAACTCCTTGCAAGAAATTTTAAAAACTCGCTTGTCTCTTTCTTCTGTGTGAGAATGTTTAGGTAAATGAACCTGATGAAAATACCATTATTAAATTTAAAATGATCCATGGTCAGGGGATTATAGAAATGACTGATAAAGAAACAAATGTTTTGTAATCAAGAGAAGCCATGTTAGTTGTAGCATTCTTTACTGATTAATTTTAACGAGACTTAATGAAACATTTGCATTGTAAATTAACTTTAGTTTTGGCATATAAATAAAAGAAGCACAGTTTGCTGCTGCTAATGATATACATTTTATAAGCTTTGTTTCACCTTCTGTCTTTTGATTGATGCCAAACTGCCTTTGCGTTAATAGAAATTGTCCCCTCAAAACAAAAGCATCCCAACTCAAACAGGAAGTTTACTATATGTTAAACTAATTTAAAGCAACATAGGCAGGGACCTTCTAAGTTTTTAGTCCAAGTCATTTGCACATTGTAGCAAACTTTTTATCCACATACTGCCCAGGTACTGCAAAAATGTTCTTATTTAGTCTTGACCTGTTGTCTTATATTTAATATTGATCTCTCTGCTCCAGTACTCAATTGAGTCAAATCTTACACAAAGAACAGGGATTTCAAACTGTAATGTTTGAATTGTTGACTCTTATGACTTTGTATTTTTGTGTTTTTATGAGCTGCCTTGTTGGCGAAATGTGTCATACAAATAAACTTGGATTGACTCATGTTTTTTTCTGTATAAATATCAAAAAGATGTGCAACAAAAAAAGAGCGACATAAATGACTGCTGTCAGATTCACGTTATAATATTGGTTTCCACTGTTCATTTTTTAGGTTAAAGTTGATTATTTTATCAAATGACAGGTATGGTTATTATGTTTTTTAACTGATGGTGCTATGCCAAACCTGGCTTTATCTCTTATCTTGGATTTTGGTCTTTGTGAAACAGACCTCTTGACCTTTGTTCATGAGGATCCAGAATGATCAGTTGCCTCTTTTTCACTAGCAACAGATTGGCTCCAGTCAGTTGTGTTGCTGCTGTGGGAGTAAAACGGTTTGTGCAGAGCAAAGCATAAGTTGAACGCATTGCCCTCCTGGGTGTGAAGGGGGCCAGTTCTGTTGAGCTAAGACAGCAGTTAGGTCACAGATGTAATTAGTGAAACTGTGATGGATATTTATACATCCAATGCAGGATGTCATTCACAAGCTACACACTGCTCTCTGGATCACAGATCTCATTGTAATTAACTCTATTTATCTTCCTCTCTGCCTCACTAGGCAAGATTTAGTTGTTTTGTTTGTTTAAGCACAATAAAAATTGCAGTTTTGAAGAAAAAATTAAAATTTTTCTTTTTTGCACTAATACTCTGTGTTGTTTTCAGCGTAGCTCCACAGGGGCCACTGCAGACTCTGGTGGAAAGCAGAAAATCATGTTTTCGGTTTGGAAGCGCCAAATACCTGTCTGCAGATTTATTTTTGACGTTGTGCTGTTTATCAAAAACAGAAAGATGTAAAAATTGTCTAAAGTAAACCAAGTTAGCTTGGCTAAAGACCTAAACTTATACTGTTTTGGGTCTTTTCCCTCTGTGTCCTTATACACCTAAATAAACACACATCCACACACACACACACACCCCCCCCACACACACACACACACACATATATATATACATACATAGTTGTTTTGATGACATGCTTTGTGAGACTATTGTTGCTCCTCTCACCCACACATCATGTGAATATGAGTATGAGTATGTTGGCAAGGTCCTTATGACCTAATGGCCTGTGTGTGAGCAGTCTAGTTTACTCTTTGGTCCAGTCAATCCCAACACATCAGCACACTGTGAATGAAAGTGAGAATGAATCTTCTCCAATTCAAGAAAACAGTCATGTTTAGTTTATTGTAAAAGAACTGAAGTACAACCAACATCCAAACACTAAAGTTAATTCCAGTAACAATGCCAGTGAATCAAACCTGCCTCTTTCTAGATCTCAGGAGAGATCTTGTTTTTTTTTAAAATTTTTTTAGTTGAGATAGATAAACTCTAGATCGTTGGAGATACACCCACACTAACAGTGATATCCTAGCATCGGTGCGATCCTGATCTGGGTTCAGTATGCATGCCTGTTTCTTTTTCCAGTGCAGGCCTCTGCATGTCAGAAAGTATTCCAGCTAAGCACATAGACATAACATCACTGGTGAATAATTGTTCAGTCTCATAGTTAAAGTATGGCCAGACATTCTGACTCTGATGATCTTGTTTATTGATAAAACTTTGGTTTCTGTTTCCACAGATGCAATCAATGAAAGTAACCTGGGTGAGTAAAAATGCTTTTGTGTTTTTCTGAAGAGCTGCAAGATGAAAGCTATTTAAGATACCAACAAAATCCTGAATAACCTGGAAATTCTTTGTTTTTTTTCACTGCTGCCATCACCTATTTCACTACTATTTTCACAGCTATTTTACAACCATAATTAGCGATTTGAAATAACTCTTTAATAATCTCAATATTGAAGATCTCACACAATTTTCAGATCCATTGCTCTGTCCCTTCTTTCCTTCATGACCTTGTTGCAATGTGTGAACCTACTTGGCTTTAATAACATGTACCGACTCTGTAGCTAACCCTGGCTAGGCAACCATATTTTCTGGACTGTAAGTTTCTTCAGTGCACAAGTGGCATTAGTCAAAAAAATGTGTCGTAAAGAGGAAAAAGAATATAACACTCTCTGGAGTATAAGTTGCATTTATTTAGAAATTTTCAAACTTGACGTGGGACTGCGCTCTGCCAATGAAGAGCACAGCAGAGCGGAGACGCATGCAGTGTAAATCTGGGGTGATAGACAACCACCAGTAAAACCAAGAAGGTCCACCTGCAATTCATTTATATTAGCTTTATATTAGCTTTTCTCCTGGCTGCAGACAGTGATGTTTCATCATTGGTTTATGTCCGTCAGTATGAATTATTATTTAATGTATATGTCAAAATACATCATAAAGAGGAAACACAAAAAACAGATAAAAGTCACTCCTGACTACAAGACACAGGACAAGCCAAACTCAAATTATAAATTAAAGTATGGTTTTTAGACTGTACTCATTTTTTTTCAACCACTTTTGTTCCCCCTGTAAAAAATAATTGGCTTCTTCACCAGCTGAGAAATTCTAATCAATTACTGTTACAGTATTATTGCTACAGACTGTTACATTAAAGACATGGGAATTAACTGGAAGAACATCCTGAACATGGCTAAAGCAATGTTTGCTTTGACACTATTTTCCTTTCTGTCATTAACGCCTTATCAACTCCTGAGATTTCTTGCTGATTTATCACATTTGCTCAAATACAAAGAAATGAAGTCAATTTTTTTTGTAGTTTGAGTTTTATGTGGAGAGACAGAAAATTAACCAAATTCCAAAAAAAAAAAAGAACTGCATTAAAGTTAAAAACATGGATTTTCAGATCTTTAAGATAAATGGGTCTTTGATCCCAAAGCAAAACATGACATAGAACTTGACTGACAAAACAAGAGCATTTGTAAGATGTTCTATCTATTTGATCACCAGGTCTCCAGACTGTCTCTCCAGGAGAGATTTAGACCCACTTCTCCTTGCATAAGCTTTTAAATTCTTTAGGTTTTTTTGGCTCCCACTTGTTAGGCAAATGTTTTAACTTCCCACAACCCTTTCAGTATAGTTGAGGTTCAGAGACTGGCTCTAACCTAATGTGTTTCATCTTTAGCCGTTCCTTTATTACATTTCTTACTATGTTTTGGGACTCTGTCATCCTGAAGACCCACCCATAACCCATGTAATACGTTTTTGATAAGAGAAAAGGGTTCTTTTAGTTGGGCCTTCAGTGTAGCCTTTATTTAAACTTATCAGACAAAAAAAGTCTGAAACAAAGTTTTCCACTACATGCTTGACAAATGTACAAATTGTAGTGTTTAGCTCATGCTGTCAATTTTCTTTTTATATAAGCAAACTGGATCAGGTTTACACCAAGAACTTTTATTTTGATATTGTTTGATAAGAAAATAATTTCTCCCAGGCATTCTCTGAACCACTAAAACTTCACTGGCAAACTTTAGACATGCCTTTAAATGTCATAGCATGCAGTACAGTGTTCCCATTAGTTAGATTGGGAACATTGTGTTTTTGATGACTGTGCTCCCAACCAGCTTTAGATCAATAAACTCCTCCAGTTGTTGTGAGCTCATTTTTTCTCATAATCATTGAGGTGAGATCTCCAGACCAAGAGCAATTGATGGTCATTTTACATTTCCTCCATTTTCTAATGAAAATTTTGTGCCATTTTGACAATGATGCAGATTCTGGAGCCCATTCCAACTGATGTCCAGTGTTATGAACTGGTGAAGTAAAGAACAGCATTCATAATTAGTTGATAGTAATCTGCGTATGGGCACTTAACTAATCTGAGTCATCCAGTGACAAATCAGCTGGCTTGTTTTCCGTGATATTCTGTCTCTTCATAGTAATATGAAACTGCAAAAGGTGGACACAGTATTGTTTTTAAGTAAGTCTGCAGGGGACAAGTATTTCCTCTTCTGTAACCATCAAACTAAAAGTTTTTTTCCCTCTTTCTCCAGACAGGAACTCTCTTACAAATAAGTTAGTCTAAAAAGATTACCCCTTGTTACAGTTCAGAGGCTTCACCCAATTACAGTATAAATACTGGTCCTGTTTTGCATTATGTATTATATTTGTTGTAATGGCAATAATATCAGTGACAGTTGCTTTGTCTGCTGCTCCTCAGCAGACAAAGCAACTGCTGAGGAAAATGAAAATGCTGAAACTAGAGATGTAGTTTCAGCATCTCTAGTTTCAGAGTAAACAGTTTTGTTTTTGTGCCAGTATGCAGCCAGTCAGGTATGTGCCTGTACTGTTTCAGATGTATGATTAAACAGAGCAGAGGCTGTGGGCTGCAGCATGGAAATTTATAACATTCCACCTACTTCAGGGTGGGATGATCCTGGCCAAACCTGCCGCGGTGCTGCCTGCTAATAAATCCCAGTTGGCTTTAATCTGCTTGAAGTAGAAGATGAGAGGACTTTACTGCAAAATGCCATTTCACACAGTGTCAAGTACACAGCACATTTCTCCTAATGCTGCTGCATAATGTCACTGGGAGAGCTGCTGCAGGGAAACTGTATTAAATGTTTGGTTACTCTTCAAAAATGGATGTAAATTCAGTCTCGTTTAATTTTTTAGTTTTTCTTGTTTTTGTTTTTTGTTTTTCTTTTGGACATTTTAGTGCCAACTTGTATAGTGGGATTTATCATAAAAATATTTTAAGAAATGAAAAGGAATCTGTCCCACATTTTCCAATATTATTTCAGTTATTGGGATGACTGACAGAATATTTACCTGAGTAAAAGTATTTCATTATTATGTTCCAAGTGGAACTAAGATTAAGACTTACAATGTTGCAACACAGACTTGTTTCCCATTTACTCAATTAACAAATCAGTGTTTCCGTGGTGATCTGATGACAACAACACATCGAGTTGGTTCTGGGTGAGTCTGTTTAACCTAATCCTTACTCAGCAGCAGTATAGAAAAGAGTTCCCTGATGTTGGAAGCTGTTGCTTTAAGTCAGGGAGAACCTGTCCAGAGATAACCCATTGAGAGACGGAGACAATTAGTAGGGCTGGACAATATGACTGAAAATCTTCCACAATATAAGCTCTTTATCAGTCAATATCGATAATTATTGATTAGGTTTTTGTTTTAATTATCTAAAATACTGCCTAACTGGTGGTGTGACCTTTCCTGTTTTCACTATGTAATGAAGCACGGTAGCGAAACCTTAAATGGCTTCTGAGCCTGTTACTCAACAGGTTGTTGCTAAGTAATCAAAGAGTGACCGACTCAGGCTACATTAACACTGCAGCCTGAAGTGACTCAAATCCAATTTATTTTGCTGTAACAGTACTTGTATTTGATCTTTATATGACAAAGCAAGTCAGATTTTTACAAATGCGACCCAGACCACTTGGATATGTGTTTCTAAATCTGATACTTAGCTGATGTTTTTAAATGTTACCCGTGTCTGTATGACCAGGTCGCATTCATCCGACCTGAATGTCATTGATGCTTCACAAACATCATGTGTCAGGACTTAAATGTCCTGACATGTGGAAGTGGGAAGAAATACAGCAACCATGGTGGAAAATAACGAGGATCAAGTTGTTAGTGTGCGCTGGCTCCAGCTGGACAGCAACTTTAAAATCGCAAAGAATCCTGAACACTTCTTCTTCTTTTTTGTGGCAGTTGGTAAAACACAAGCACGCTTGCTACGTGTTTCTGCTTAACTGCTTGTTTATGCAAAAAAAAAAAATAATTATTTGCAGGGCAAAGTGCCACAAGAATGAGTTAAAAAAAGGAAATTTAAAAAGTTCTAAAAAGCTGAAATAAAACTTAACCCATAGTTGTTCCCAGTCCTGATGACTGGGAACAGTGAGGTGTAGCATGGCTGGAAGATGTTCTTCCTTTGACATGTTCAGGCTGAAACATTTGACTGCAACTAGCTGCTGATGTGTGTTCCCGTCAAGCTACTAGGCATGAGAGTTTTCCCCAACTGACGCAGCAAAATTGACTTATCGTAACAAATGTGTTATGATAAACATGTTTTACAGAAGTTCTGTAATCAGTTTGATGAAGCTTGTTACATTTTCTTCAGGCAGACAATAGAAAGACAATAAATTAAAACAATGATGCTATAAATTATTACAAAGTGGCCTTCAGCTGATCACAAACACTTCGAAAGAAATGAGTTCTAAACAGCGATATGAAGCACCACTGAAAGTTCATCAGTCTGGAAAACATGCGGAGAGTAAAAACAACACCTTGGTTGGCGTAGCTTCACAACAATTAGCTGCATTTACAATAAGCAAAGTAGATGTTTATACTTTCAATTATTTTTGACGTCTTTCTCCTTATCAGTTGATTCTACAAAGAGCACTTTTCCCCGGCCCATATAAAACACCTAAAAACATCCTTCAGTAAAATCTCATCACTGAGATGACACCTTAAAATTACAGGAAAAACAGTGAGAAGATGTAGACACATGCAAACACTCTGTAACTTTGATAAAAGCTAAACGCCACACCTGACATCTTTATTTTGCTCCATATTTCAGTGCTCTTGATCAGATTCTGAGCCGCTGAAACTCTCAGGACTGAATCAGTGCGACGACTCCTGTGTGCTTTGATCATCTCATCACAGAGAAGAGCTGCTAACACAAGTATCTGTAGAAAGAAGAATGTTATTTGAGCAGCTTGTATAAAGCTAGGGTAGTGTGTCAGCAGTTATATTGCACATAAAGTGTGATGTTAGAATGATAGTGTACTAGATTCAAACAGCAGGCTTTGAGTGTGACATGTCGGCTTTAAGGGAGGCTCCTCAGGTCTTACTGAGGAAGACTTACACAGACAAGTATATACAGTATTAATTAAAATGTTCCTGCAGCACTAAACAGATTTGCACATTATCATTAAAAGTGCTCCTAAATATGTAAATTCTGCACTATCAAAATGAAGCAATGTCCATATTTAAGACCCACAAACATGCAACTGTCATATCCATGTCATCATCAATGTTTACTTGGCAGCCGTCCATCAAACTTTTTCCCACCGAAGAGATGCTAATGCAGCGGCCAACAGGTGACACATCAGCTTCCTGCAGCATGAGGTAAGGCAGAGCATGTCTGAGATATTATCGTCTCCCTGCTGAATCCAGGGCAACTACTGTCCCTGCCTCCGTGATTAAAGGTCTCCTCAGAGCGTAATGACAGAATTGTGTTCCTGTCAGTTCCTGCTGCTCCGAGTGGGTTAATAGTCACGTTAGCCCACGCAGCGTGTCATTAGCTCTCCACCCGTAGCCCAATCAGGGGAAAGTCTGTCATTTTGATTCTAAATCACAGGGCAGGAGGGCTAGAGATCAGTCACACCGGTACCCTGAAACTCTTATGTTTCTGCCCACTCTTCCTCACTATGCTTAATATGCACCATCCTACACATACTGTATTAACGCGAAGGAATTACTGTGACATGGACTGGAGGAAGCAAATGGAAGCCAAAGAGCTTTGCTTTGATGGGCGGCTGATACCAAAATCGTTCCATCAAAATCATTATTTGAAACCCACTGCTCATTTCTGACTGTGATCGGATGATTCATGCTTATCACGCTGATGATTAGCAGACTTGCGTCGCATCCATCAGAGCTCAAGCTAATCTGCTTTGATTATTAGCCTCTAAGCCTTCTTTCCATGCTGGGCTTGCCGAGCACAGAGTGATGAGAAATTACAATCTCCTCATATTTGTATTAATCTGTCTATGCTTACTTGTCAAACTGATAATTGCCTTGCCCATCGTGCAGATAGCCCCCACAAAAGTATGTTTGCAGTTTTTCTCCAACTACATAGAACATTTTACTTAACTCTCCACCGTTATATTTTACCAGTTGCTTGAAATTAGTTGAACAGTGTGAAGGCAGTGACAGCCTTAGACTTACCTGGTTTATATTGGCTTCACCTGGTAAGCTTCTCGTCGGGGATGCAGTTGGAGTCGACTAAACACTAGTTGCGGTTCCATTACAAATTTGCACAAAACTTTGTCAATATTCTGTTAATTTTGAAAAAAACACACTTTTGCAATTGTGGTGTTTCCATTAAATAAGAAACGCAATTAAAATCACCCGTGAATAAATTTGTTCACACAATCAGTCATTAAAAAACATCCTGCACCCATTGTGCAACTACTTCCTGTTGTCTCCTTCTCTGTGGTTTGCGCCACTGGCAACTCCCGGTTGTTGAACATGATTCATGTGATGGAAGAAAAAAAGTGACTCCAATGCAGTTTTGCAAAATAAACCAATTTCGATATGGCCAAAAAAACTCATCCTAGCATCAAAACTTTTATCAAAAATTATTTTCTTCCAAAAGTGCATATGTTTTCAAAATGTCAAATTATGCAATTATCTTGTCAATAGAAACACAGTTACTCTTTTTACTATGTTAGAATTTATTGGCAGCAAAGAACCTGAAAAGGTTCTTCATTACAGTTGCAAGATGTTTACAATTTAACCTAAAATGCACAAATTACACAACAGCCTATGTTAAATCTGTATGTGTTAGACAAGTTTGAAGACAAAAGATAAGTCTTTGGTGATTTTATTGAATTAAAGACCTGGTTGATGAGCTGGTTGTCAAAGTTATTTTATTATCTATTGATTAGCACATGTGACAACCACTGTATGAGGAGGAGGTTTTTCAGTTTGCTAGTTGGAAGCATACAGACGCGAGTCAACACAATGTCATATAGAGAGCATCTCAGGATGCATAAAAAATATTTAAAGGCTGTTTGTGTGGAAGGATGGACCAAATCACATATCTAGTCTTTTCATACAGTAGGCGTTTTGAAGCTATTACCAGCAAAAGCTTTTTTTTTTTTTTTTTTTACACAGTATTCAATAAATATTAGTAAGAGTGTTCAATACTTGTTCTTTCTGTCATTTTACATTATGATAGCTTAATTTCTGAGCTTATTTGCTTTGGTTTCTTTATGTGTATGGGTTAGTTGGATTTTTACCAACACCTGGTGAAAATTTCATTTTAATAGCACGTTTAGTAATATGTTTGCTATGAAAAATTATGACGTATTTAATATATATTTTGCTCGCTGCATAATGCAATTTCTGATTTGTTCAAAAACTTATTCACAAGTATAAAATATTCAAGATGTGCTGATTGGATAACACCTGAGCAAATTTGACCCAGACAAAAATCACCAAAAACCACTAGAGCCCCATCTCAGGTTTTACATTTCTTTATATGTTGGAGTTTATTGATTATGCAGAATGTCTTGAAGCAAAGAGCATAGAAACCAGTGTCTGAAATTTAGTCTGGAAGATGAACAAATGGAACTACAAACATTTTCTTTTTTGCTTATTGTCCCCACTGCCTGTCTCCTTAATATTATTGGGTAGCCTTTAACAAAAATCCATATTTACATGGGGGAAGGTGAAAGCCATGACTGAGATATCTACATAATGGTTTCAGCATAACTGCTGTTTCAGTTATACTGAATTGTGCTCTAAGACAATTCCCAGAATTTCTACACCCCTGATTGATTGTCTGATTGAGTGAGTTAGTTGCCAAACTAGCTTAGTTGGACTCTACTTTGAGAGGCTAAATCCTTTCCTCTGCCTACATCCCCCAGAATGCTGAGGTGGTAGTGTCTACCTACTAGTAATGCTGTAGGTAGCATTACTACCTACAGCATTACTGGTGTAGTCAGCATTATTAGTGATAGTCAAATGTCTTCCTCATTTTTATTTTGGGTTCTGTGAGGAACCGAAGCGTTTGGAAATCTCTGTTCCAAACAGTCTGGTCAGATGGTCTTATGTCTAGTAGAGGTACTGTGTCTTCAACATGATGAAAAAATACAACACAAAACTGAAGTTATTATGCAGACTTGCATTTACAGTAATTGCATTTTAGCATTTGTTGTATAAAAAGCTGAGTAATATTTATAATTCAAGCTAGACAAGAGGATAATGGTTGCATGTTAGCAAAAATTGCAAGGTGACTCAATTCGCTCATAATGTTCCACATCTGGTCACCTTTCTCAAAATCCAGACCCTTTTTCACACACTTTGGTTTTGAACATTTCAGGTTAGATTTAAATAACTAACCACATTCTCTATGTGCTGAGGCATAAAACCCCAGAATAAAAACATAAGCATTCTGTCTTTTCATTACTGCATCATTGCATGTAGAAAGTTCAAAAGATGTTATGGTATTTTTTACTCAGATTGGCCACCTTTATGAACCTTCAGTTACTTGTGTGCAGGACATATCGGAATTATTCTGGTCCGTTTCTCCACACAATAAAAAAAACTTCTGCTCATTTTACAGCTTATTGGTCACAGTGGGCTTTTAATACCATCTACAACTTGCCCTGCAGCCAAAGCTTCATGGGAAATAAGCTGAGCATGAAATATTTAACAAATTTTCAAGCCTATGGCTCCAAAAGTAGATAAAGAGAGGATCCATTTTTGATCCACGTCAGCCAGATCTTAGCAAAGCTGTGGGCCGATCCTTGAGTTGGAGGGGGCAAGCTGATAATTACTAAGTGAGCATGATCGTGTTATACAATGCGTGCACATCTTTGCTCAGTACCATGACCTTCTCCGCTGAGAATTGCATCTGCCTAACTTTGCCCTTTTACTGGGGCATGTTGTGTAAGTGAAGGGGGCACAATGTGAATAACACTGGTATTTGTGCAACAGCCTGTGCTGAGTGGAGAGCTAACTGGAGCAGGAGAATGACGCTGTTCGGCAAGGTTCACGGCTGTTATTCCTACAGGCCATGAGCGTGAAAGGAGCTAATACCATCTGACAGTTCTGGAGCAAGAAGAGGAGGGCTGGACAGAAAAGGAGGAGAGAGAGAAGGGTGAGGGTGGGGGGGTGCTAAAAGATAGAGGGATCAAGAGGGGTTGGGGGGTGCTGGATGAGAGAAAAATAGTGGATGAGCTAGATATGGACAAAGCAGGGATGAGGAATATGGGAGGGGAAGGGCGAAGGCAGTGGTACTGTGGAGACCTCTATTGTTGTTTGCAGTAGAAAATGGCCTCCAAGATCCACTGCCGCTTATCAGCACGACTTCCATTCAAATGTTCCAACATGCTGTAGAGATACACATGAAGTGACGTGGCCTTAGGTAGTCTTTTAAACACTTGCAGAGGGCGTCGCTCATCCAGACCCATTTGCGTGTACAGACATTGCGACACATTCGACCATGGCTGCCATTTTGAAAGTCTGTCGCAACAAAGAACGTCGAGGCTTTGCTCGAGTTTCAGCGTCGTTCCCAAGACGTGAGGGCCCTGCTGGCCTTGTGGGGATGTGAGGAACTGTTTTCTCTCCTCAAAAGACTAGCTCAAATAAGTTGTGCTTCTTTAACACAGACAGACAAGCTGAGAGACGGAAAGAGGCGGGCTGGCGGTGAAAACAAACGACAGACAGATCAAGGGGAGAGGGAGAGGAAGTGAGGTGGGATCCCACTGTAATTTGACAGGCTCCAGCACCGCTCTGGCTTGAGCAGCACTTCTTTTGATGGAGGCGTACAGCAGACACCCTGCTGCCAGCCCCAACCTGTCATTAGAAAAATGGTGGAAAGACACAGATAGGCCACGTCTGTTGTTTCATCCTTGCTTACAATGCACATGAATGTGGGATTTTCACCCAAGAAGCGGCTTGAAGCATGTGGTAAAAAACACCAATCTTTTTAGTTTAGCGTCGTTCTTGCAAATGATGTGGTACATTATTAATTTTTTGACCTATTTCACTATTGAATTGTTTGTAACTTGAACATTTCCTAAAAACATTAAATATATTCAGTGTTTCACATAAATTTTCACACACCTAAATGACAGGTTTTTCCCACATAAAAATGAGTCCAATAAAACAAAATGTAAATTTTTGCCTCCTATAATGTCATATAAAATTCAACAGAAAATCATTCTGTTGAATATGTTCCTCTGATAACATATTATCAGAGGAAAATATGTTACAATAACCGACTCCCATGTACATGGACACCCTTATAAACTATGGTGGACCCCTGTTACTTGTGCCTGGCTGAAACACTTGATACCCCTTCTAAAAACATTTATACACTTATAAGGTATTAAATAACTGCCTATTTTAATAAGTTAAACACCAAATATATCTTACTATGTGTTAGTACTCACAGTGAAAAGCATTCTTGGCACAAACACAACAGCTAACCTCTACAGTCTTCCTTGTCTTTTCTTTTCAGGGTGCAGCAGTAGTGTGTCATGTAACATAGTACCTTAGTATTTTAGCTTCCTAAGATAAATTTACTTTTAAATATTTTATACATAAAAAATCTGCCAATATGTGGATTTTCTGTGAGCAATTCTGGGTCGCGTCCCATAGAAAAACCTGCAGTAAATTGATTTGTGGACACTGAGCAATGAATAAGTGGGGCACTACTGTAATACTTTGCTAAAACTTTTTCTTATTCTAAATCAGCATCAAGTTTTCTTCTGTCATGTTCTATCAGGATCCCACATCTTGACTGGGTAATATTTGTGCTCTCTCTCTCTTGCTCTTCCTCTCTC
Source organism: Brachyrhaphis roseni (assembly GCA_903066815.1). Taxonomy (NCBI): domain Eukaryota; kingdom Metazoa; phylum Chordata; class Actinopteri; order Cyprinodontiformes; family Poeciliidae; genus Brachyrhaphis; species Brachyrhaphis roseni. The sequence goes on from CAEFZY010035586.1 coordinate 25,375, forward strand.
TCTCTCTCTAATGCCTCTTCTGATGATCTCATAGATGTTCTTCTAATTGACTCCCTCTTCATTTTTAGCTTCTTAGAGGACATCTGCAGCTTTTGGACCCAAAGTGACTAGCATTTGAAACTATTCATACCCTCATCCACATTCACACCAACCTTGTTGTTTTGGTCATTTCTAGTGGGCTTTTTGTGTCTTTTGGAATTGTAGCCCAAGTGTCATATTTGGTTTCATCAGACTAAACAATTTCTCCCGCAGGGCTTTGGGATTCTTTTTTTCAGATAAGGCATTGATTTTGTCTCTTGATCCAGTTAATGGATCAAGAGCCAATCATAACCTTTTAGGACAAAGTTGAACACATGAAAAAGTTTGAAATTATTTTCCATGGTCTCATTGTTGTGCATCACAGAAACCTGGCAGTTAAAGCTGCAGTATGTAATTTTTATGAATTATTTTATTTTTTACATATTTGTTGAAATTGTCACCATTTCGTGACAATATGCTAGGAGACAGATAATTCTCCCAGTGCTCCCAGTTCTAAGGAATCAACCAAAATGATAGTTGTTGTGTTGTCAACTTCAACTTTTTGAGTCATGTTTTTCCCTTCATGGCTCACTTTACCTAAATGTTCTAAGTAATGATTGTCAAAATCTATTGACTTTTAATTTAGATGGCATCAAAAGAGAGAGAACTCCTCCCGAGGTTCAGATCCAACCATCAGCTTCTGTTTGTTGGGGGAGCCATGAGCAGACCTTTGTGGTTGGGGGTCTGTGCTTTGAAGGTGATTTGTGTGTGGGCCTGTCTACATGTGTTTGATCTTTCTTTGTAGTTTGGTGCAATGATTTTGACAATTTACCAAATATTCGCCACCACATGGTATGAACACATTTTCTGGTGCAAAATGAACCCGAATAGCCTTTATAGACCAACATCCATGATGGTCAGCAACCACTGGAAGAGAAGCCACTTGTGTTAGCAGAAACCAAACAACATCAAAGCCAATGTGGGTTCTCTGGCTGCAGATAAGACGATTAGGAGGCAGAATACTCCTCAGCAGCCCACATCATTAAAGCTGCTGGCCCGCATCTATAGGAGAAAATGGCTGCCATGCTGCCTCTAGGGGAGCATTGTGATCCGCTTTGATGAGCCTCTGGGTGTTTGTGACTGAACAAGTCAGCTCATGCTGCTAATTTATCTAGCCTTTGTCTTCTGTGGAAGAGCTCATAGCAGTCCTTTGCTTATGTGACGCTGCCTTCTGGTGGTGAATTGAGGCACTGCTGAAGCAAATAAACAATGCTTCTTGTGAGGGAAGAAATTTTTGTTTAGCCTTGGAGGTGGATAACCTCTTCCTATTTGATTATAAACATAGTTTATAACATTCTCATTCCTAGTCAGAAGGGTTTGCTCTAAGATATTTTAAAATGTTTTCTCCTTGTTGTTGAAATGAAGAAAACAATGTAGTAGATCATGGTTTATTGGTCAGATTCTTTTGCAGTGAAGTGCTTCTTAAATGTTTTGTGTCTGACTCCTAAATTAGACTGACTGAATTTTTCCTACACCAGCCTGGACACTATTGTTTCTTATTCCAAGCAATTTTTGTTAGATTAGATTGGTTTAGTACTTGACAAAGCAGTTTTCTTTTACGATTGGCTTTTTTCTGCATTTTTCTGTCCTTTCTGCTGATTGGTCTCCCAGACGTGTTGCTGAAGGCTGCAGCCCCCACTGTGACTGTGATTGGGCCATGAAGAAGGTGGATCAAGTCTGTGTAAAAAATAATCCCAAAGGGATATTAAATATTCAAAAAACTTTAGTTATGCATGTTTTTTCAAAATGGTAATTGTTGATGCTGACAGCTTTAGGCAGGGAAGGTTTTCCTGTAGCGGTCTGTCTTAAACAGCCTCTGACTGGAAACATTGTTGTGTGACAGACTGAAGAGGACGCCGAAGGTTATCCATCATTCATTTTATGAGGAAGATGATGAACATTTCAGCCTAATTAATCAGTCAATCAATCAAAGTTTATTTGTATAGTACATTTATATAATAAAAACACAAAAATAAAATGTCATAAAACAGTCGATAATTGAGAAACCAATAATGGACCTTACATTTTGACAAGTGCCATCATCAAAATCATGAAAAATGTTGGTCAATGTTTCATTAATTATGGTACAAAAGCAACTCTAATCAGGTGGGTTTTTCGTCTCAATTTAATGAAACTCAATGTTTCAGATTTCTGAAAGTTTGTTCCAGATTTGTAGTGCATAGAAGCTGAATGCTGCTTCTCCAAACTAGTTGTTTTTTTCTGGTTCTGTAAAGCAGAACAGAAACAGAAGACCTGAGAGGTCTGCAAGGTTGATGCGACAACAGCAGATCTTTAATGTCTGGTGGTGCTAAGCTGTTCAGAGATTTATAAACTAACAACACTATTTTAAAGTCCATTCTCTCAGTGGAAGGACTTTAGAACTGGGTGATGTGGTTTATCTTTCTGGGAAGGTTCCTGGTTTTAGTGAGAACTCCAGCAGCAGCGTTCTGGATCAGCTGCAGCTGGAGGATTGTTTTAGGCAGACATTTGAAAATGCTGTTGCAGTAATCAATGCGACTAAAGATAAACTGATGGATGAGTTTCTCTAGATCTTCTCTAGACATTAGTCCTTTAATCCTGGACATGTTCTTTAGTTGATTGAAGGCTGACTTTGGGCTTTATGTGCTTGCTGATATGTTTTAAGTCTCTGATTCTCTGATCCAACAGTCACTCTCCATAACGCACTTCTAGAAGAGCTGCAACATATTCCTGTGCTTCAGATCAGGTGATGCTATGAGCAGTTTCCCTGCTCAGATAGTTTCAGTTTTGATTCATCAGATAACAGGCGTCTGTCAGTCTGAGAGCCACTCAGAGCCCTTCTTGCAAATTCCCAGTCGGTTGTCATGTGCTCTTTATTGAGCTATGGATTGTGTCTGGCCACACATGCTGCTTTGCCGGCTTCCAGCTTGTTGATTGCCTGTCTGTCAGTGATTCACCATACTTGGAGAAAAAAAGACCTTTGAGCCGTTTATAGACTGAAGACATTTTTCTGACTTTCCATATCCGTTCAGGGCACTGAACAGTAGAAGAGACATGTTTTATTTTGGGTTTGTAGTTTCATTTGTTGGGCTTTTTCTTACAACACAACTAGTTAGAGAATAAAGTTTCCTCTATTTTCTATTGCTTTTTGCACAGAGCAGAACCCACTCCATCTGCCAGCTATGTAAACTACTCTGAGTACATCTTAAATAAGATGCATTTTATTTACTCTTATTTTGCTGTACCTTTACTCAACCAGACCACCCCTGTTGTATTACATAAACAGTACTATTAAAAATTTGATATAGGCCTACACTGGTTTTGAAGCAACCCAGCTTTGGACATGTTAGGTAATTGGGAAGGTCAAAGGTGAAACCAAGACTTTATCACAAGACTGAGAAGAGGAGGGGCTCCATTGTCCCCTCCTTTACTTTCTACCTAAGATTTTAGGAATGTTTTCCAAGTTTCTGTTCTCTCTGTCAGTCTCCATGTCTGTCCCTGGAACCACTGACGCTGATCTTTGTGTACAACTTATACCTCACAGCACTGAGTCTATATTCTAAAGAACAGACATGTTTGCCTTCATAGGGTCTGACTATTTACAGATGCATAAATAACATAATTGTTATTTGGCACTTTTAGAACTGGGCCTATAGCAGCATTATAATATGCACCCAATGTCTTTTTTTACAACTGTTACCATGATTGTTATACAGTATTGAATCTTCATGTTAAATACATCCTCAATAAAAGGAAATCACACATGCCCGTTAATATCCTTTTCACATTTTATATTTACCTTTTATCCATCCATCCATACAGACATATGTACGTTTTGGGCGAGAGGCGGGGTACACCCTGGACAGGTCGCCAGTCCATCGCAGACCTTTTATGCATGTATAGTTGAATAGGAAGTGGGAACCACCTGCTAGGTGTTTAAAATGGTCCCAGAATCACCCCAGAATTTAGATGATTTCATGAATTTTGATTGGCTGCAGCATGGCAGAAGGAGGCACTTAACCAGAGCGCCATCAATACTTGTCCTGCCCCTGATAGTAATGGGTAAGGATGCACTGATCCATTTTTCACTTTCGATACTTTCAATTGTGTCGAATTGTATAGGCAGATACTATACAATATAGGCAGATTGTATAGTATCTGCCTATACAATTCGATACAGAAAAGCAAATGAATTGACTTAAAATGTTCCTCTTCAAGCTTCAGTCCTATCATACATAGCCGACTTTCAGAAGAACCGGATCGTTCAAGAAACATTACTTTATTGCTGACTTTGGTCACTGCGTTGCCGCACCTGTGCAACAAGACAGTCAGTACCTCCATACAATAGTTAATCATAGTGAGTATACTATAGTATAGTATAGTATAGTAAATGTAGTGATATATTTTGATCAATGTGCAATTAAATTTGATTAAGGGCAGACTGTAATTAACTTGATTGAAAAGTGTAATCGTCTCCCACCAATTTTGAAAATATAAAGATCCTTAGAGAGGGACTTTCTCTGAAATCATTAACTGTGGTCAGGTCAGCCCAATTTTATTTGCCCCATGGAAGTTCAGGAAGGAAAGCAGCTGCATTGATCTGTTGGTCACCAGGCCTCAGAGACGCAAATGCATCTGGGAAATGTAACGGGGATGATTGTAAACCTAATCTGCTGGAGTGGACTCGAGCTGGGCACACCGAGGTCAGCTGTAAGCTCCTGAAGAATACAACTAACTGTGGAGAAAAGGATCCTGAATGGTTATGGTGATAAACAGCTACATGGACCTGCTGTTTACTGAGGTCATGATTATTGTAGAATAAATTGGAGTGCTGATATTGCAACAATGTACCAAAAAGTGGATAGTATATTGTTTTTAACTTTATTGCCCACAATCTCTTGAAAGTCATCAAATCCTGTCTGTGACCTGTCATCAGAGTCAGAGCTTTGTCTAAACAGTGACGCCCTTCAGCCAAATCGGCATAAAATGCTCATCATAAAGCATTTTTAAGCATAAGGGAAAAACAGGCATCAAAACCATAACCTTTTCACAGAAGATATAAAAAGGAAATATTAAATTTTTTTTATTGTTTATCTGTAATCATTGTTTGACCCTAACCGATTATATTGGAGCCAATTATGGAGCTACCATTCTGTTTACCACTCAGTTGACTAAGACATAGGTTCTTTGACTGGTTTTGATGATTGTTCATTTAAATTCAGTTTATGTTAGACATGCTAAATAACTTGAATCAGTTCTAAGATTTTCACAAAAAGTATATGTGATAAGCTCTGCCTGTGTATATGTAGAACTCTGTTGCGGAAGGAATTCCACAGTATATAACTTCACTGTTTATTTGACAACACAGTGACATTTAATTCAGTTGGAATTAAATATTATTTAAAAGATTCAAGCAGTATCAGTTTAACCCCAGAGTCCCATTTGCCTTCAGATATACCGTATTTTCCGGACTATAGAGTGCACCTGATTATAAGCCGCACCCAGCACATTTTTAAAGAAAAAAAAAAAAAACAAAAACATTTCGTACATACATAAGCTGCACCTGTGTATAAGCCGTATGTGCCGGTACACAGAAAGAGTTTTCAAAGTTTTAGTAATATACCTTAGCTTTTCTTTCCAAACAGTGCCTGTGACGCGGCAGTAATACAGCAGCACAGCACTAACAGGGCTGGTTAAAAAAAAACATACCGGTGAGAGCCGTCTTCATCTTCCTCCTGTGCACTGAGTCTTCCTCTACACATATATCCCCTGTATCTCACTCTTACCTTTTCTGCTCGAGTGCCCCTGGCGGCCGTTAGGGAAAAAAAGCACAAATAAGCCACATCTCTTTATAAGCCGCAGGGTCGAAAGCGTGTAACAAAAGACACGGCTTATGGAAATTACGGTACATATGCAGCATAATTTCCGGACTATAGAGCATGTCTGATTATAAGCCGCACCCAGTACAGTTCAAAGGAAAAACATTTTGTACATACATAAGCCGCACCTGTCTATAAGCCACATGTGCCTACATACAGACGGTACACAGAAAGAGTTTTCAAAGTTTTAATAATATATCTTAGCTTTTCTTTCCAAACAGTGCCTGTAACGTGGCAGTAACACAGCAGAAATACGGTAGTAACACAGCACTAACAGGGCTGGTTAAAAAAAACATACCGGTAAAA
>CAEFZY010035591.1:0-20168 GCA_903066815.1 Brachyrhaphis roseni
AAATCGTCGATTTCTCTTATCCTTCTCCCTTTCACAGCACAACTCTTTCAGCTTCTTCGTCCTCTCTTCTTCTTCGCTCTCTCTGCTTCTTCTTCTAGCGCCAGAGAACGGAGCAACCCGGTTGGCTGGAGCAAGTCACATGGGCTACACATCAATGTGACCCTTCAGAATAAGAGATGTTTCTCAGACTTGACTGTTTTAGCTGCTGACAAAATAAAACTGTTTCATACGGTTTTGAACCAAACAAAATATGATAACATGAAATAAAGCATTTTTAATGTCCGTAATTATTACTTTTATATGATCGTTTTTAACTATTTTCAGACCATTTTTAACTATTTTAAGACTTATTTATTCTCTATTTATTCTCCAATTTATGCATTTATAGCTATTTTTATGAAAAGCTTACATTTAGTGAGAGCTATTTAAACCTGGGTTACATGTAAGAAATAAATGAATGGCTTCCTAAGAGAAAAGAGGTTTGGGATAATTAAGACAAAGTACAGAACTTTGCCTGAAAACAGAAAACCTGTGAGGATCACATGAAGAGGTGGGTGAACAATAGATATCCCAACAATATGGTTAATTTGGGTAATTTTTTCCAAGGTATAAATGCTGTCAAATTAAAATGTGGGATACTGATGGACTCCAAGCAAGACTGAATGCTGAAATTTCACCAAAGGGTTCCTCAAAGTATTAGGACAAAAGTGTGAATACTTTGGGCTATATCAAACATATGCTCAACGTGCTAATGGTAGAGAATCCATTTTTAAAAAACTTTTTATCCACTGTCGTCTGTGGCCATGCTAACTCGGCTGAGCATTCATGGCAGACTCCGTTGTGTTGAAACAGTTTTAACAAAGCAGAGGGTAAGGGGGAGGATGTGAGCAACATGTACACAAGCCTGATTGACAGCAGCAAGACCGTCTTCCTGGCTCTGATTGGTTGTTTCACAGGGAGACTTTTTTCACAGATTGAAAAGATCGTCTCGTGTTATAGTGTCACCACATAATGACCGTTGTAACAAGTTTATTAAAAAACAGATTTCGGGTTTTTTTGTATTAAAGTTAAATACTGCACCTTTAAAATATGATCTCTTCTGATTAAATTTGGGTTTACTGCCCAAAAATGTGGTGTGGATGTAAAAGCCATTTTTAAGATATGCTTCCACAAACAGGTTATTTGAAAGTAGAGACCTACCAGTAAGTACAACCTAATTTGACCCCACTGAGAGAATGCATTTCTTTCTATGAGCTTTCATAAATTCTCAAGTTGCACTTTAGCTTCCATTTTAGGAGTCCACGCTAATAATTCTTTGTTATAGTCACCCCTGTACGCTCCAGCTTCCACAGGCCGGTGTCTTATAACTCAGAAGCTATCACTGGTATTACTAGAATGTCTGAACCTAAAATATGACTTCATGGCAGCAGTCTGTCAGCATCTAATATAAAAAAGCGATACATAAAATAAGACCTGATATACATTGTATAGATTACTTTGTAGCATTCGAACAAGTGTGCAACTGTTGCAAAAGTATTTTGAGTTCCTGTTTCTTATTAAACATACTGTTTCTACAGTACCCCACTATGACAAACAGATGGGGAACGGCGGCACAATTTAACTAACTCTAATAATTCCAGTGGAGTTTTGATGACAATAACCAGCAAAATTCAGAGTTATTCTCATTTTTTTTTGTTTCTTTGGGTTATTCTACCATAATAAGTCAAATAACTCATTCCCTTTTTGTATTTTGAATATTATAAAATCACACATTATTGGGATTTTATCAGTGATGTCAAAGGAATATTCATGTATATAAATATATTGAGAAAGAGAGAGAGATTGGCATGCATATATGTTCAGTCTGTCCCAGTCAATGCTCTGTAGAGACATTTTTCAGTGCAATTAGAGCAGCAAGTATGTATGCTGTAAAACATTTTACCCAAAGAGCTTTTTATTCAGCACATAATGTAAATGGACTGTTGTTTCTGTCAAGCACAGGACATTGTGTTATGTCATGTCAGATTAATTGTTGACTCATTAGTTAACCATAAAAAGCCTTATATTAATTAAAAAACATGGACTGCATCAAGCAGACACGTTATTAAAACCACATTAGTGATCCTATGGTAGTTGGTGGCTAAATTGTAAAGATCACCCAAATCAGATTTTGTTTGGCTCCCTTCACAACTACTGATAACTATGTTCTTCTCTCGATAAAACACACCTGCACCGCGGGCTTTAGAAGAACAAACCGCTACAGAGCAGAGGCAGGATGCAGCGGCTCAGTCAGAAAAGCAGTGAAATACACGTGAGTCACTATTTGTCCTACTGTACTTTGTGATTTTTATCATAATCATTTTTTATTCTCTCCCGTTCTAATCCAATGACTTGGGTCGCGGTGGGGTGGTGCTGATCTCCGCAATATGAAGCCTTCAGTTCGTAAAAAAACAAAAAACGTTTATACAGTACTTTTATTTGTTAAAATGCTTGGGTCTGTAAAAAGGTTTTGTTCTTTGGTTTCAATGTATTATGGAGTATTTCACTGTACAATAATTGTAAAAAAAAATAAAGGTTTCTACTTCGCGGATTTCATCTATCACGGGTTTTTTTTGGAACGTAACCCCCGTGAAAAACGAGGGTTCACTGTATAACTCAGTGGTTCCCAAAGATTTTCTGCCCCCCCCCCCCTCTGAATTACAATAAAATCCCCCACAAAAAAGAAAAACCTGGTTGAACTTTGCACATACATATTTTGTTTTCAAACTCCACTATAGTTTATTTCACACTTCAGGTTGCAACAAAACACACCGCAAACCATCTTTATAGTAAAACACTTTTGTGTAACTGTAAATGTAAAGTCCTGCACAAACATACCAGCAAATACTTAAAGAACTTGATGTAATAAAGGTAAGAAAGTGCAAAAGAAAACACTTGACTGTGAAAAAGGTCTCAAGAATCAATAATAGAAAACTGCACAAGTCTTAACATGGGATTAGCTAGACAAGCGAGGGACTTGTGAGCTACACACGTTGAATCCTCATCTCTTTTTCATGGCAGAGTCTTCTTCATACATATATATTTAAGAATGGTGAAGGACTGTGCTGGAATAGGGTGATGTAAGTGTCTTGAAACTGAGCGTGAAGGTCAGAGAGAAAGCCTAGGAAAGCCTTGGCAGGAAAACCTAGGCTTTCATTACTAAAGTGAAAAGAGAAATGCTTCACGTTTTGCTCTGAAGTAGACCCTCACCCGCACATTCAGCCACAAACACAAATACATGATGGGCATGCTTCGTCTAAAACTGATCGATGGTGTTTGAGCTTAAAAGGAACTATCCTGTTTTCTACTAAAGCACTTTCTCTTGAACACTCACAACAGTGACTGATTTTTGAAGAGCTTACCTGACCATTATCTGAGTGTATCTATGCCAAATGGGCAGAATAAGGTCCCCTAAATCTAAAACATTTGTTTTAGATTTTATAAAAGACTTTATGAAACAATGAAGTGCTAGGTGTCATCTGTTATACCTAGCACTTTAGCTTAATACTGAGAATAACCCTTAAGCAAAGTTGTTATTTTTGACTTGTCTCAAAAGTGGAATTTATGGTTGAAAAAATATGTCTATATTGAGAGTAGACATCTAGGCTAAAACTCGGATGTATTTGGTTCAAAAGTGAAAGTTTTCTGAAGATTTAAATAACATTTTTAGACTTATTGGCTGCTTAAACAAAGGCTTAGTTTTAGTTTTAGTTCAAATGAACATGCATTACATAGAGATGTGTACTCTCTTCTCAATCTCACGACCTTTTGATTATAAATTCAATGTTCTTACTGAGGAACATCTAAAAAATGTGAGTATTGTCAAGAAATTCAATAATTTGTGTCATTAATTTCAGAAAGTAAAACTTGCATATTGTGTAAATTTATTCCACATATATTGAAAAATTTCAGGCCTTTACTTAGTGTAATTTTGATTAGATTATGAAAACCAAAAATTCAAGATAGTTAGAATATGTGAATAGTGTTGCATTTTGGAAACTCGTGCTGTTTCACCCTAATCGAATTAACTCACAATCCCTTTAAAGGTTTCTTGAGCTTCTAAACAGACTCTCAATCTGGATCAGTAGACTACACAATCATCAGGAGAAGTGCTGACTTGCCAGATATCCTGAAGACAGTCATTGACTCCATTCACAAGGAGTGTAAGTCAAAAAAAGGTCAGTGCAAAAGAAGCTGAATTTTCACAGAATGTTGTATCTAAGCATATTCATAGGAAGTTGAATGGAACGAAAAAGTGTGATTGGAAAGGAGGAACCAGCAATGGGGGCCGATATAAAAGATTGTCAAAGAAAATCAGTTTAGGAATTTGAGGGAGCTTAACAAGAAATGGACTAATGCTGGAGTCAGTGCATCAACAGTGCAGACATGTACTACAAATGTTGTAATTCTAGTGTTAAGCCACTTCTAAACTAGAAACACTGTCAGAAGTGTCATCCCTGGACTAAGGGACAAAAAAGACTGGACTGTTGTTTAGTAATCCAAAGCTCTCTAATTTTGTATTTTATTTGGAGATCCAGATTTTGCAGAAATCACAGCTTGTGATGATTTGAGATGCTGCAGCCATCTACTGGTGTTAGTTCACTGAAGTACACAATCAACACAGTCATCTACCAGGACAATTTGGAGCGTTTCATGTTTCCTTAGCTGAGATGCTTTATAAAGTCGCTGATTTCATTTTTTAGCAGGACTTGGTTCCTGCTCACACTACCAAAGGTACCATAGTGTTACTGTGCCTAACTGGCCAAAAAAAACTCACATTAGGAAGATGAGAGACACTAGAACCAACAATGCAGATGACCTGACGGCTGCTATCAAAGCAACATGAACTTCCATTAGACCTTAGCAGAACCACATCCTAATTGCCTCCATGCCACACTGCATTAATGCAGTTATTCACTCCAGAAGAGGCACAGCCAAATAATGACTGCATATTTTATGAAGCTTGACATTTCTATTTGAAATATCCTTCTGTTGTTGATCGTCGGTAATATTAAAATTTTCTGATTTTCATTATCTGTAAACCATATTCTACAAAATTACAGGATATAACATCTTAAAGTTTTTCACAGTGTTTATAATAAATCCAAATAATGTCTTGAGTTTCACTTTCTGAAGTGAGAGGCAAAATATCTCCTTCCTGATGTTTAGTTTTTTTCAGACATATACAGGAGCAAGAAATGCGTCCATCTACGGCTTTTCATTTCTTTTTTTATTGATCTAATATAATACTTGTGCAACTGACTGACTTATTTAAAATGAAAATGTTGTTCAAAACAGTTTTAGGATGTTTTCAAAATTAACATAGTTAAATCATGGTGTCACATTGTTAGTGGTACACTGTTACATCATACTAATACCAATTAGGCACAGTTAGCATATTGTTTATACTTCTGTTCTGAGTTTTTTTACTTTGAGAATTTGGTGTTGCTTATATATTGCCTAGTATTCATGTGTTAGCTTGGGTTCTGTTAAAGTATCCTTTTTTTCTGAAGGGCATACGACAAAGTGAGTTTTGTGGCTTAGCCAGCCAAGTACAGATTTTTCAGTTTTATAAAAGTGGATCCCATTAAAACACTAGGCCAAAAAAAATTGAACTTGTTCCCTGCTCCAGAACATGTTATGAATTCAAATATATTGCCTTTAATTATAAAACCAAAGACAAATAAATCAACTTTGCCAGCAAAGGGCTTAAAAAGAGCTGAGGATGCAATAAGGCAGGATTTGTCAAGCCAGTGTGTCCTTTACATTTAAAAACATTTTAAAAGTGTTTAACCAGTTTGAGCTGATCTGAACCCAACAGTCTTAAAATATAAATGTCAATAAAATATGATTAAAATAACAGTCAGTGCCAAGGCTTTGAACTTCTCCATATTTCTTTGTCAGGTTACTGCCAGATAACCTAACAAGTTTCTGTTAGATTTTATATGATTAAACAAAATTAACTTGCACAACAACAGAAAAGCAAGAAGAAAATGTAACAATTATTGTAATTCTTATACCCTTGTATACACACAAATTCACTATCTAACCCTTTTGATCCTTTTTGTGTGATTATCAAAGCATGTTTCAAATCAGTGTAAGGATAGAGGAAGGGATCCACTAGTCTTTTAAATCTTCCTTGTTAGTTAGAGACGTATTTCTAAATCTGAATTACATTTCAGATCTAATGTTTAATTTAAAACATGGTGTCTGCTTGTTGATGTCATTATTAAGGCTAAAATTACCTGAGTTTTTCTCAATACTGTTAACCCTATGAAAAGTAAGTATTTATATACCTAGCATCGATGTTTGATGCAATTAAAGTCTTAGTTACGAGAAACAGTCACTTTGTTTGGATCAGAAACATAATTTCAACACAGTTAATGAATAAAGTTAATCTTATCAATTCTGAGTGACTTCTAAATAAGAACCTCATATTTACTAGTTCATTCAGCAACATTCACTTCTGTAATCGTCTCACTGTTATCTGATAAAATTATTATTTACGCAAAAGTTGGCATTTTCAGCATAATTGACTCTAAAGGGATTTAATTCAAACCACAAGTAATTCCCATGCAAACTATGAACAACACACTATTTTTCTACTAAACTTTGTGTTTGTGTTTCTTCCACTTGAGGAATTTGTAATCAGGATCGAGACTGAAAACCCACTAACAAATAGGATGTGTTGCATCCTTTGGGGATTAGCTGCTTTTTTCCACTGCAGGAGAGGTTTTAAAGGTCTGAAAGGTTTAGCACCATCTGAAAAGCCAAAGCAAAACCTCCTATAGTGAGTACTAGTCAGCGCCTTAGCCAGCCACCACTGCTTCAGAGTAAACTGACATCAAGCAGCAACCCCACGCTGCATCCCCCATGCTCCCCACAGAGTCGAACAGAAAACAGAACAGAGACCCAAACATGGCACAGGACACCCAGTCTGACATGAAGCGCCGCACCTTCCTGCAGCTGAGAAAAAAAGGGGGCAAACAAGAGTGTAGCAGCGCCACTGTATATGCATCTGTGTCTTTGAGTGCATGTGCTTGAAAGTATGTGGCTTTGTGTGTGGCTTGTTTACAGAGCTTTTCTGTCATATGTCTTCATCCCCACTTTGTATCCCCTTCACTGTTCTTTAGCTCTGTGGCTAAGCCAGCATGAGGCAGAGACACACTGTGCAGGTTTCATCCTTGAGCTTACAGGTGAGTGTTTACGCTCCACAGCAGGAGAGAAGCAGGAAGATAGAGAACGATTTTGTGCAGTCAAATGACTTTTCCTCAGAAATATTTCCTTTCTGAAATTGTGCATTTGCGCCATTAAATTTACTCTCATTCCCCTTCTGTGTGTGTGTATTTACCTTTCAGTCTGATCCCAAGCTTATTTTCTAGAAGCCACTGCTTTTCAGAAGCCCTCTCCTCGGGGCATAATGCATGAACAAAAAGCAAGCTTAGGGGCACATCAATTCCACAGGCTTAACTGAAGGATTGATGGTGTGCATGCGAGTGCGTGCATGTGTCATGCATTTTCCAGAAAGCCCCACTGAAATTGGGGTGTTTCCCCAGTTAGTGTGTGTGCCAATATGTGTATGCGTGTGTGCATGTGAGGGGGGTTTTGTCACATGTTAAATGCTGTAATAATGAGAGCATTGAACCAAATGTCATATTAAAGCAGACGGATTTGAAGGGATTTGAGCCCCAATTATTGAACACTCATATTTTATCTCTATAGCTGACAGCTGAGACAAAGTGCTAAATACAGATGGATTGTAATATCTTCAAATAAATATCGCATTCATGAGCCAATGGGATAACCATATCAGATACAATACGCTTACAGTTTTTTTTTTTTTATCTCCAAATCCTTTGTAAGCAGTTCTGAGGAGAAAGTTTAGACTGATGAAAGATGGAATGCTTTGTACTTTAGAGCATTCCTTGTATTCTATTTGCAAAAGGAGATGATACATACTGTAAAGTAAGCAGGAGAAATTATTTAAGAGACCTGATTCTCTTTGTTGAATTTCTAAAAAAACATCTTTCAACACAATACCATCCCTCCATAGCATTATATTTAGCAATAATCAATTTAAATTACCTCATTAGAAAACCAGCTAAAATTATTTTGATATCTGTTCCAAAAATCTTTCAATTGCAGAACAGACAGGTAACCATGGAGAAGTTGAAAGCCAGGTTAAAATAAAATAACCCACGCTCTGAACATGTCATGGAGCAGCAAATACTCCATTAAGCAAAATAACATGGAACAAAAGTAATTAATGCAATGCCTTTCATCTAAATTTACAAGTTGGACGAGGAACTTATTCATCAAAGACTCAACTAACAGGTCCATGTTAACTCTGGAGAATCTGCAGACATCCACAGATCAAGCCACAAAAAATCCCATCTGTGGTTTGCCAAAAGTCGTGTAGGGTACACAGTAAACTTTGGAAGAAGTTGGTCTGGTTAGATGGGAGCTAAAGTAAAATGCAAAATGCAATATATTGCAGCATATTGTGCAACACATTACAACAGAGGTAGACGATATGAACTAAGTGAGCAAATGTTTTGAGTTTTAGATGATTCTTTGTTCAAATGCATCTGGCTGGAATGACTGGATCATTGACAGGCTCCTGTAGAACTCCCGTGTTTAATTGAGCATCCAGAGTGTTAGATGGATAGTGGCAACATCATAATTTCAGGGTGCTTTTCTTCGGCAACGGCAGGGAGATTGGTCTGAGTTGATGGGAAGATGGATGGAGCAAAATGCAGTAGGACAATCCTGGAATAAGGCTGAAAAAAAAAACTTCAAAATTGGGGTGGAGGTTTACCGTTCAGAGGGACAGATATCCCAAACTTGCAGTCTGAGCATCTACGGGCTTAAATCAGTCGTCCCATAGGAATTGGTGTTCAGTTTGCATTGGTTACCAGCAGAGAGAATAAAGACGGAGATGGATGACTTTCATTTGTAAACAATTAGCCATTCTTAGCATTCTAAGCTAAGAATGGAGGAAAATTCTTAGCTTAGGTAGAGGGTTGGACCACATCTGATTACAAGAGAACAACAGCTTCTGTGAAGGATTAGCAGCTGAGAGAGTTCCAGATGTGATTTGTGACTTGGCAAGTGGCATATGACCTTTTATGGTAAATTCCCTCTCCACATTTCTGTACTGTTGGACATGTTAACAGTTTAGTTCAATTAATGTTCTCTCAAGACTTAAAAGTATGGAAAGTGCCATATAAGCCTCAAATAAAAAAAGCATATTTTAAGCTTCCATAATACTGTAACTGTTGAGGCAGTAGAGCCAGAGGCCATTTTTCAGGTCAACCCTTAAACCTGAGAATCTAAAGAATGACAAAGTTTAGGACAGGAGAAGTTTGATTGGGTGAGGAATAACAAAGATGAAGAATACCTAAATAGCAGGGATTTAAATGAGAATGGCCCACTGGCTTGAAATGACAGAGTTAAAGGAGGAATGCTAATCCTGATGGTTGAGAAGGGAGTTGTCTCAGTGAGGATTTGTGAGACCGAACAGTGAGTGTTGGGGTCCAAAAGGCAAATACTCAGAGGGTTGGAGAATGGGAATTCAGATGACGACTGGTGATGACGAAACTGCAGTGGGCAACCATGATGCAAATGAAGGAATATATAGCTTCATCAGAAACTACAAGAAACATATTGGCATAGTGAGAGTGAGAACACGGGGGGCTTGACTCTAACAGCAAGGTTGATCATCAGGTAAAGTGTAGACATCCTGTTCCTTTTTAAATCTGCAGTCGTTTGATGAGGGGAATTGCAGACTGGTGTGCGGGCCAGTCACGCTCTCCAGGAGGGATCCTTTGTTTAAAGAGAAGATTCACACATACACAAAACTATACTCACACATCAGAATCTCGACAATATTCCAGTTTCCACTTGACTCGGGTAGAAGTTGTTCTACATCATCATAATACACATTGCGTGTGCTTATTCATTCTGGCCCCATAATAATACAATTGAAAAACTTTGCTTATTTTGTCAAATATAGCTACTTGATACACTTGTAATCAAGCACAATTAATTTATTACAAAGATTAATTTAGTTTTTATGTAGCAGTTTGGTTTCACTAACAGAAAGTTGTACCCATAAAGATTGTAGGAACAGGCTAAATAAAGGGATCCGAGAAGCAACAGGGAAACCCGATATCACAGACTTCATAAAGCCAAGTGTCTACATGAATGATTTCAGCTTCAATCCACTCTTTCATACTGCCATCGAGTTGCTAAATATTACAGCCTGTGTATCCCCCCTCCCTTTACTGAAGCTAAATCATACATTACAGCCAATGAGTTTATTTCACCTAACTCACTTTTACAGAATTTAAATCCCACAAAGCATTCATTTTAAAGAACATTATCATTATTTCATTTTCCCCGGCAAGTGAACAACACAATTTTCTTTGATTACAAGCCGTGCACTCATGCATTATAAACAACTGAATCACTTCATTATATTTCAAGCCATTGCAAGGGAACACCACGTGCTAAATCAGTATTCACAAAGGCATATTTCTTGTTTGATGACAATTTCATTTTTTCCCAGATTAAACGGCATATTTCAGATTAAGTGATCTGTAAAGCATTTTGAGTAGAGGGCAGGAGAAAAAAGATAAGAAACTTTTGCCAGGGAAAGAAACTCATGACAGTCATTTTAAAGGCTTTGGTTGTATTATTAACTCACCAAGGAAATTTAATTACACACAGCTCAATACTTCACTAATATGTGTTAGCATTAGTCACATTGTCAGGCCTGTTTTCCAACAACTATGCTTGTGGGGTCAAAGAAGTGCTCTTGAAGGATTAGGGTTTGGAGGCACGACTAAGGTGTTAGTTGAGTTTAGGGTTAGGCCTATAGTGGTAATGGTTTGGTTTCTGGTAAGAGTTAGGCTGTAGAAATAAATGAAAAATGAACAGAAGCCAATGCAAGTCCTTGTGCATGTGTCCCTTTCAGAAGCAAGGACACACATTTGAGTGAGAAATAAGCAATTCTCCCTCTGCATCTGCCTGAGTAGACACCAGACAGAGCCTGTCCGGAATGGCAGTCGGAGTGTCGGTTCCCTACAAACGATCAAAGTGCTCTGTGGCTCCGTGCTCTAACCACCAAGGGATTTACTGTCCCTATGACGAGCAGGGGGAGAGAATTAAGAGGACAGGCCTGGCAGAAGAGAGCGGGTAAGATTGAAGTAAAAGAGAGGAAGCAAGAGACAACAGTTGTGCAAAAATGAATGAGATGCAGAGGGAGCATGTGGAAAAAAATGGTAAGGCTGAGAGTGGAATAGCTAAGTATGGCTGAAAGGAAGGAAGAATTCAAGAATGAAAGAGGAGTAAAAAAGGGGGCTGGGATGAAGAGGAAATTGGGGAAGAGAAAAAGAAAAGGAAGGCACCATTAGAGTGAAAACGAGTGGAGAACTAAGAACCTCAGGCCCGAAAGCCTCTTAGAAGCTGGAGAGATGATTACTACTCTAACGCATTCCCACATCTCTCCTCTCTCTCCATTGCCCCCCCATTTCCAACAATACACAGAGAACAGAGCTGGATGACCGTGGGGGAGACAGAAGAGAAGTGGGCCAAACAGGAGAGGTAGCTAAAGACTTGAGGCATCAAAGACTTCCGGGACGTTTTAATCCTTCTGCAGTGATAATAATCTACAGTTTCCCATCCCTGGTTCTCTGTCAGCTTTCATCTCGCCCTCTGTTTGATAAATAATAAAAACCCCTATAATTAACCTCAGGAAAAAAAAAAAAAACAGAACTAAATTATGGAAAAAGAAATGTTTGTAGTTCTAAAGTAATTCCATAATTGTAGTTATTGAAAACCAAGGTAAATACTAAATGTCATTAAAGATAAATCAAACACACATACAAAATAAAATCATAGCAGACATATACCAGCATTTACAAATTCTACAAAGGCAATAGCCTATAGCCTCGTGACATTTTAATCTTGTTCAGGGTCGAAAACCAACTGCAGTAGTCAAAATGTGAAAGGTCAAGTACCTCCTGGGTAACTCACAAATATGCAGTTTAATTTGACACTTCAATTAAGATGTCATCTGTCAAAGGGCTTTAGATGTAGGCAAATAAAAGCTAAAAAAAAAAAAAGAGATATCATTCATTCACATAACTCATCCTACAAATGTGGATAGAAAATGTCAAGTCTGTTGAACATTTCTTTTGGATTATGTCACAAAATTTATTTCAGAGGGGAAATTACTATAAAACAAACACAACTGTGTTTCAACAAACTTTCTCCAACATTTGTTCTTTCTCCAACATAATGCAGCTTTTTGACATTTCAATTCACTTTATGTAACATTTGGTACTCTACATTAGAGCCTTTACAGGCCTCTACAAACACATTTACAGAGCAGTATTATATGTTTTCCAGACACGCAGTTCCACTTTATAGCATATTCAAGTAACAATGTTACCTTCACTTGTTATTAAAATTATATATATATATATATATATATATATATATGTTGCCTTGAAAATGGGACTCTACTCTCCTCTTTAAAAACTCAGCCTTCGGAAAGTCATCACAACAGCGCTACTCTATTAACCTTTTAACAACGTTTTTATCAGCATTGCACTGAAAAGTAACTCATAGTGAGCTCAACAGATGTGCAATTCCACCAGGTGTTTGCTAATTGCTGCTGACGAGTCAGACGAGTCTGAGCGGGGGAGTTGAAGGGGAGAGCTACTCTGTGAGGCGGAAGCTTTGAAACTGCAGTTCAAAGGAGGAGCTGCGTCTCGAAGGCGGCTCTAGGTCTACCCGGGCTTTTTGCTGAATGGTTGCCATGGGAGCAGGTATGGTATGGTATGGTTGCCATGGGAGATACAAGGACTTCTCAAAAATGAATGAAAAAACCAAGGCAACTCTTCAGGCTTGTTTTTGATAAAGGAATAACGTCATAGCACAATGTAAATCTCAAAAATGCAAATTTTTACATAAAACTGCCCTCTTAAATAAATGCTCCATTTGATGTTGCTACTTTATCTACCTTTCTCCTGTTTTCTTTTCATATTCTCATGTGTGCCTAACATGTAAAGCATCTGACTATAGAACTTCCAGGCCCATCTAAGAAGCAATGTGCAATGTTCATACAAAGTGGAATACTTCTGTACACATCACACAAACAACGCTGTCTAACAACATAATTCTTTGGCTAATAATTCCTGATAATTATGTGATGCCGTGATTTGTTAATTGGATTAGCATGGTTAACTTTATTACTAAATGTCTGTGCCACCTATTAATAGCAATAAATTTATTGTTACACAACACAGAATAGGAACAAAGAAATGTCTATCATAACCTGCTCAGCTACAACAGGGATTTAGATTCTGAAAAGCGGGCACAGACACGAACTACATGGACCTACGACAAAGATTAACTAAAATTCCATCCCTCCGTTTCTCTGCCATCCCCCACCCTCCATCAACATACTATTTCTCCAGGGCACTTTGATTCTCTCAAGCACTTCTAGAGGGAGTCTGTCACACACATCATAAGCATAATCAGGAGTTCAAAGCTGGTATATATAAAACAAAACACCCACATTCTCACTCCCACTGCACCTTCTGGCACTGTTCATGTGTGGCATCTCCGTGTAAAAAAGCAAAAAAAAAAAAAAAGACAGAAATATACATACACACGGAGGCAAAACCATATACAAATACATGCATCATGACAAGGTAGGGCAGACCTTGTGTATACCTGTGAAAATATAATTTTCAAAAGAACATAACAAAAATTAAAAATTATATAAAAACTCCAGTTTTATACACAAGTTCCAGGCTTGAATGGATATTTACTCTGCATATTAGCATATGCCAGGCTGTGTTGTGGAAACCAGTGAAACATGATAGCTATTTCAACAAGCAGAAATAACATTCATTTTCATCAAATTCTTCAACAGAGCAAGACCGGCTTTCACTGGAATGTTTTGACCTTGAGGTGTAGATGCTTTACTTTCCAAGAATGAAATTGGCACTCGTAAAATGGATTTGGCCTGATGTGTGGAGGGTTCTAATAAGTACCAACTCTGTAGTATTTAAGAGGGGTACTGATGGAGAAACGCTGTGTAAGTGTATGTGCAGGCTCCACACAAAGCTACCAGTGTTGTAACACACATGTGCAACTGTAGACGCACACAAGCAGACGAAAAGAAGGAGGAAGCTTATTATTTAATGTCTTACTTGGCAGCACTGTCAGAAACCAGGAGAGTCAAAGCTTGCCAGTGACTGACAAAAAAATAAAAAATCACCATTCGTCCTCTTCTGTTCAAGACACAGACAGGCTTAATCAGTTGAGTTCCAACTACCCTCTCACTTACCAATGTATGACGTGTGGCCTTCATGCATGTTGGATTTGGACCAGTGAACAGAGACAGTAAGACCTGTGCAGCATGGCATTAGCTCAACACAAAGAGCACCATTCACTATCTCTGAGACCCATTACCCAGAATGATCTCTCTATCAAGACTCTGGGCTCCCGCTTGGGATGCATAATCATACAAAGCCCATTACCTACAGTTATAGCACCACTGGCTTCCTAAACAATGGCTGAAAAAGGCAAATTAGCAAACAATACAGCATACTCCCATAGGCTGACTGATGAAACCAGGAAAAGGTGTGCTAATGCACCTTGGGCATTCCAGATTCCTGCCTAGGTGCTTATCTTCCTACAACATACTATCAGACAAATTAGAAGAGGAGTCCACTTAAGCGTGTGTGTGACTGTGAGCGTTTGCTTCTGTGCTTGTGTACGGTATAATCTTGAGTGTGTCTGCATTCAAGAGAGATGTCCACTCATTATTTCCCTTCTCTCTTGATGTTATTTATGGCTGTTTAAATGATCTCAGACAACTCTCATTTATTTAGACAGCTCCAATTGGCTTTCTGTCCAAAGAAAAAAAAAGAGAAGAAGAGGAGGCTGAGGAAAGGAAAGGCAAAGGGGGATGAGACGGAGGGGGCAGATATAGGAGAGTGTGGGAGTGGCAAACTAGGGCAGGGTGTGAGTGATGGTTAGGAGCAGTACAGGGTAAGAAGGGAGACAACACACAGATAAATGGAGAACAATGTAGAGGTGAGTGAAAGAAGAGGCAGAAAGGTAGAAACAAAAAGATCAAGATAAGAGAAAGGGGTTAAGAAGGATCAAGGAGGAAAGAATATAGGACAGGCAGATTGGCTAAGAGTTCCGAATAAACAAGTACATCAGGAGATAACCATTGTACTGACTGATCAATATTGTTTTATTCCATGTGTCCAGTAATTACGTTCAAGTGAATAAAAGTGATATATATAAAAAAACTATTTCCTATTCTTTCATAAGGCCTTCTTAAGAGGGCTTAGCAGTACAATCTACTGTTTTGAGCTTTATATCATATTGTAATGTTATTCCCTCATCAAAAACATACCTGGAGTGTTGCTTTGATTCTTTCATGCAAGTTTGAGAAATCCTTGAATCTCACGTGGCAGCCATTCAGGGTGCCTAAATGTTTCCTCTCACAAAACGCCACAGAGTTCCTCCTGCAGTCTCCAGCCGAGCTTCTGTCTCACAGCGCACCCTTCCTCTGTGCCTTCCTCACTCAGGTCCTCCAGACTAGCAGCAGCAGCAATTAGCAAGCACCTGGTGGAAGTGAAGTCTGATGAGCCCAGGCGAATAACTATTTAAGTAGCGCTCTTAAGAACTGTTATAAATGGGATACTGTAGAAGCATTGTTTTGATGACATACTGAAGGCAGAATGGAAAGAGAGGAACCTTCTTTAAGAGACCGAGGCCCAATTTAAGGCATCAAGGCAAAGACAAATTTCTTTTAAGTCGTGTTCGATAGGGTTTTTAAAACATCTGAAGGTAAGTTTCTTTATTTCTTATTTATTTTTATTAAGTTTTTAATTAATTTTAACCTTTAAATGTTAGTAAACATTCTCAAGACCAAAATCATATCCTCATATACAATTCTTGAGTCCCACATCGGTGAAATCAGTAGAAGAACACCAAGAAGTAGACAACCAGCATGCTTAGAAATGCTGTCTGCTGTTAAAAGAGATAGATTCACACTCTACAAACAGTAAACCCAAAGGGTTTGAATGAGAAGTTGGAGCTGAACCGTTTTCTCTGAATTGTATGCTTTCTCCAATTTTGACTCTTTTGGTCTCTTTGTATGGCTTTGTATTTCAAGAGATGGTTCGTACAACAACAATTTCAGTGTTGTCGATTGTATTTTGACTGTTGCTGATGTTTCCTTTTGGGCTTGATTGACTGATCTGCTTCTGATTGGTTGTCTGGCCTGTGTATTATGAGTTTGTTCATTTTCTTATCTTAATTACATGCTTCATTTTTGCCTAGATTAAATAAATAAATAATACAGAGTAACAGTTATTTATATTTTGATGTTCTTCTGAAGCATATGAACCAGCTTCTTTTGTTTTTTACTTGGAAATTGTGTGAACTGACCATTTTCCTTTTATCAGAGTAGAAAGTCTCTCTTCTCTTTCACTATTGTGGTTATGTTCGTTTTTCTCATTTTCTTTGTAGATAATGTCAAACAATTTGTTGCATTGATCACAACACATCTAAGTTGCTTGAAAATCTGTAACTGTTTGAATGCTTCTGGGAAGCCCTGTGCAGGAATTATACCGCACCCACCACATTATAGCATAAGTATTGTTTAGGGGTTGGACTAATATGTCTGATGTTGGATTTGGTTCAGATTTTTGTGGAAGTTACAGCCAAACGAATGGGGTGATGAGGAATTTCACAGCAGGATATTACAGGACTTTTTAACTTCTGTCAAAATGACAGATATTGAAAAAAATCTATTGCAACCTCTGACAGAAATCTGATGACTTATGTATCTCTGAAATACGTAATTACAAGATTAGCAGGACACTGGACAACCCGACTGCATGCCAAAATTACTCAGCTATTTTAATTGGGTATGTTTGACCATTACATCTAAAAGTTTTACAACATCGACCCTCGAGGACCGAAGTTGATTCAAGGGCTGGAGTCGATCACTGCTCTAAAGTAAGTTAAAGGAGGGCCGAGCTATTTCTATCTTGACTTTTGCAAAACCCTTCAGATGCTTCAATTTCATGCATGACTGCAAGTTTGGTGAGTTTTCACATTTGTTAAGGCCTCCAAAAATCATTTCATTTTTGGGAGAAACAATAATAAATGATACAGCAGTGCTCTTACTGATTAGGCAAAATACAAAAACACTGTTGAGTGCATTGCCCAAAATGAAGAATGCCCAAAGTATTGTCACCTTCTGTTTTGTCATGTAACATTACAATCATGTTTGCATTTGTCAGCTTTAATGCCAGCTGTTTTCTTACACTGTCTTATACTGTCTTCTGATAGCCTGACATAGAAAGCATGAGGCAGTAGCAGTTACCAGTACAAGTTGTTAACAGTTGAGCAATCACAAGATATTTAGCATTCTGACATGACCCTGCAGATGGAAATATGCAAACTGCTCCATGGGACGTTCGCCTGCACCCATTAGTTTGCTTCTGCTGTCATGTCACTGCTAGATCTGAATAGTTTAATTATTTGTTAATGATACTGACATTTAAAAGTTAACATAGATGGAAGAAATCTAAGACCATTACTTGTTCCTTAAGTATACTTCAATATCAAATTCATACCCTTAAAAAGCCATTTGCGTCATTAAGAGAAGGACTGCAGCAGAATAATAATTTTTTATGTACACTCTAAGCAATAAACAGCCATGAAATGCATTAAGTAAAAAATTATAGGCATTGGAAATGTATAGGAAGTCATATCTCCATTGTGCATACATCTCCTAAGTGCTCTCTCTAAGATATAGTCATGTGATTATGTATTTGCGTTTACCAGCTGTGATTAGTCACTGATCAGAGAGAACAAATCGGTGAGACATTCCTTGTTTGTCTGACGGAACCCTCAAGGGAAGAATGAGAAGTCAGTGGATAGAAGGGCATAATATACACAAACGCACACACAAAAGCAATGCAGAAACAGTCTTATCTACACAGCTCGGTGCATACTAATGCATGCTCAATTAAACTTGAATTTTTATTATGTAATTTCTGCTTTATTGTGCCATGGCAGTATGGTCTCTGGGCACTGTAATGTTAATTGCTACTGAGGCTCAATGTGATCGTTGGTGTTTGTTGTTTCTGACAAGATTGGGTTGTTGAGCTACATAAACAGAGCCGTAAACATTGGGTCAGATTGGAGGGCAAGTGTAGCCTGGAGTCTTTTAGGAGTGGATTTTTATGGAAATGGAAATGAGGTCAACAGCTGAACAGAGTTTCTTTAAGGTACAGTGTATGCATGCATCTTTTATTTGCAGTAGGAAAAAAAACTTACTGTTTCATGTACCGGCAATAATTAACAACTTGAACAAAATGTTTCTTTATTAGCATATCCTTTATTAACAGCGGTAATAGCCTGATGAAGATTTTTTATTTCTTTTTTTTTTTCCAAGAGACCAACATGCACTGACTGGAGTACACAATAAACAAATATTTATGATTACTATTTATCTTGTTGATAAAAACAATGGTACAGACAGATACTGGAGTTGTGTTATAAAATCAAAATTAGTGGACCCCAGACTTGGCTGAACTCTTACCTGAAATAGTTTGATGACCGCACAAAGCTTGTGGGCGTCTTGGAAATAAAGAGATGGCAATTAAAATTTTAATTGCAAACTGTTAAATGCAATGCAATTTTAAAAAAGTTTGCCGTATTGATTTGTATCATAGTTATTTATTTGGCTATATGACTTGATATAGAAACTGAAGTTTTTACCAGTAGCATAAGGGATGTCAGTAATATAGATTATTTTTGTCTTATACATTTAAAGTCAGAATACATTTAACCCTACCTCACTTAAAGAAATGGATGTGGCTAATTAAGAATTAAAGCTAAATAAGCATAGTTTAAGGGGTATCGCCTGTGTCAACACTTCAGACGTCCACTGCAGGGAGTAAATTTGGAGGGTGCCATGATCTAGTGTCGTGACAGTGGAGCCCAACTCCAATGAAAAGTTTTCCTCGCTCTCATGCAGCAACTCAAACCACATCAAAGAGTGCAGAAGCCAACAACGTGTGCACTAATTATTAATACAGAAAGACAGGTTTAAAATGCATGCATATCTGGAGCAATGACCTCTGCCGACACTTAGATTTGTCTTTGTGATTCATCTACTGTGACTACAGCATGGGAAAGCAATAAGTGGCACAGTTAAAAAAGTAAGAGGGGATTTATCAGTACTGGTGGTGAGTAAGCTCATGACAAATGGGTTAAGCAGACGCTTTCGTTTGAAGGTAAATGAATATAGCGACAGAGAAAAAATGTATAACTAGGTCAAACTGGGAAAGGAGTTTAAATTATAGCAAAAATAACCATAAATATTCAAAAAGGTTCACCAAAGTCATGGAAAAAGAATCTTCTTATTTAAACTAAGACCGGATGATTACTAATTATTTGATAAAATCTGACTGATGTCTGCAGCTGTTTCTTTTTACACCAGTTCCACAGTGTGATATTTCAATTTAAATGGGAGATAATTTAGCACAAACATTATAGAGAACATGGAGAATAGAAATACATAAACTTCTTCAGCCACATACACAAACCTCTTATATGTTGGTGTATCCTGGTATTGAAACAGTTTCTGGAAAACAAAGGACAAAAAGAACAGGAATGCCATTCCTCCCCTGACTCCTTTTGTTGTTTTTGCAATCAATTTTGCTGTAATTACCAACAACAGTATCTGTTGGAGATCCTTATCTAATCTGACTGGACGAGTTGATAATAGGGTTTATCAGTGGAAATCTGCACTGAAATCTTTACCATGTCAAGGACATACAAGGGCATATGAGGTCACAATATCACAAGAAAAAGTGTGTAGTCTGTTAAGGAACCTGGGAAAATATCTATGATTGAAACCATTGTCACCATCTGCCATTAAAGAATTAAATAAATAAAATAAAAAAAAACCTCTCCCTGGGCTGTCACCTTATCGTGGTGGAGGGGTTTGAGTGTCCCAATGATCCTAGGAGCTATGCTGTCTGGGGCTTTATGCCCCTGGTAGGGTCACC